>APFE030241185.1:132573-193926 GCA_000404065.3 Pinus taeda
GTTGCCCCCTTGAAGAGGCTGAATTCTAAGGCGTTGATCTATCTTTTCTATATTTTCTTGAGCTGGTTTCATAACAAATTAAGGTAGACTCATCTAAAGTTGAAGTCATTTCTAAGTTATCAATGCCAAGTTGTCAAAAAGATGTTAAAATTTTTCTTGGTTTTATTAGATATTATAGAAGATTCATAGAAAACTTCACAAAAATTGCATCCCCCCTTTTTAAATTTCTTACCAAGGGCTGTGAATTCAATTGGGATTCTGAATGTCAAGCTACCTTTGAAACTTTGAAAGAGATAATTTCTGAAGCACCTATCTTAAAAGGACCTAACTAGAAATTGCCTTTCCATGTCTCAATGGATGCTTCAGATTCAACCGTAGGAGCCGAGTTGGGATAGAAATATCTTACTCCTTATGCAATCTATTATACTAGTAAAAATTTAACTCCTGCAGAGTTAAATTATACTGTAACTGAAAAGGAGTTTTTAGTTGTAGTTCATGCCATTAACAAATTTAGACATTACATAACTAGCTATGAAACTTTTGTTCACACAGACCATTATTCCATTAGGTACCTAATGAATAAACTAGTCACTAATGGAAGAATAACCAGATGGCTCTTACTGTTACAAGAATTCAACATAACCATTTAGATAGGCTAGGAAAATAGAACACAATTGCCAACTTTTTATCTATAATACAAAATGATAATAATCATCAACCCGTAGACGATAAATTTCTTGATGAATATCTTTTTGCAATATCTACTAAATCACTTTGGTATGCAAATATTTCTAACTATTTAGCTACAGGAAAAATGCCATTTCATTTATTTCCTAGAGAAAAGAGAAGAATAGTCCACAATATCACATCTTATTCATGGTTAAATGAAGAGTTATACAAGACAGGACTAGACCTCATCATCAGGAGATGTGTTCGAGAGGACGAAATACCAGAAATACTTAAAGCTTTCCACGATGAGCCATGTGGGGGACATTTTTATGACAGAAGGACTTCTTACAAAATATTTCTTTTAGGATATTATTAGCCTTCCATTTTCAAGGACACCAAATAATATGTTAAAAGATGTGATAGTTGTCAGAGAATGGGCAAACCCATTCTTTCAAATGAAATACTACTACAACCACAGGTACTCATCGAACCATTGGAGAAGTGGGCACTATATTTTGTTGGACCAATCAGCCCACCTTCAAAGAAAAATAAGTATATTCTAGTATGTACTGATTATGTCACTAAATAGGTAGAAGCTAAAGCACTTCCTTTTGCTACTAAAAATGCTATAGTTTCATTTCTTTTTGAGGATATTTTTACTCATTTTGGTGTTCCAAGAGAAATTTTAATATATCAAAGGAACACAGTTCACATATAGATTAGTGTAGAAGCTTGTGGATCAATACAAAATAAAACATCGGAAGTCCACTCCATACCATCCACAAGCCAATGGACAAGTTGAGTCCACAAATAAGGTGATTGAAGCAATCCTTACCAAGATTGTACATCTACATAGAAAGGACTGGTTGGAAAAGCTTCCAGAAGCTTTATGGGCCTACAAAACTGCATGGAGAAATACTATAGGACATACTCCCTATGAACTTGTTTATGGGAAGCAAGTCTTACTTCCAATAGAGTTCCAGATCCAGACCTATAAGACAACAATCCAATTAGATCTTGACTTATCAGAAGCACAAAACCAAAGGATGAGATAACTAAATAAGCTTGATGAAATCAGACAAGAAGCCCTCCAGAGAACTAGCCCAGTTCAACAATAGAGATCTAGATGGCATGATAAGTACATTAAAGAAAGGAAATTTCACCCAGGAGATTGGGCATTACACTTTGATTCAAAGTTCAAGAATTTTCAAAGGAAATTCCAAACCCACTGGCTTGGAACCTATGAAGTTGAAAATGTTTTTGACAATGGTGCAGTTAGAATTAGGACTATTGATGAAGAGAAAACTCCTCTATTAGTAAATGGACATCGACTCAGACTTTACTAGAAGCCATTGACAAAAGAGGAATTTTTTAAAATGTTTCCAAGATAATTCAGAATTAAAGATGGTCAAGAAGAAGAATTCTTCTTTTCCACCTTAGAAATTTTACTTAGTCTTAGTTTCTAAAATAAAAAAAAAAAAAAAAAAGTAAATATTATATATATATATATATATATATAAGAAAAAAGAGAGAGGTATAAACATGAAAACCAACATGTTGTTGGTAGGTTTATACAGAAAATTTAGAATGAAAACCAATTTTTGTTGGCACTTCAAATTTTCCGTTCAAAAAGTAAATAACGAAGTTCCTTTATTAAAGTTTTTTTCTCAACTGCAGAATCAACAACTTTTCGCATCTTAGATAAGTTTCTGTAGCTAAGACAAGTTTCTGCAGCCTAATAATTTTTTTTAAGCCTACAGGGACACTTGGTGATTTGAATTGAAGGACATCTGATAGAGCAAAGTACGTGCAGGAGATCTTAGAGCAACACAGAAGTTTACCAAAGTGGATCATAGGTATGTGTGACTTTAATTTAGCAATAAGCATTGATATATTTCATATATGACTAAGAAGACATAGTACTGTCGAAAATTAAAATGAAATCATTACAACTTAAGGGTGAGGGATGCCTAACAAAACATCATAATCCACCACTTAAAATTCATGTCACGTCCTCATTCCGAATCCGCTGAAGTAGTCACCGAATCATCGTTTTAAATGCGTCCCAATGGTTTGATATATTCCTATAAACCTTATTATAACCCACTTGTTCTTACACTTCTCATAACTTTCATAGCCACTTTGTCCTTCCGCCACTTAGCAAAACCCTACAACACCATTCTCTTGTCAAGGTAACCAGTCTTTGAGGCAAAGCATCCTCCATAATGGGGATCATTGTTCGAATCGAGCCAGTAGGGAAGAATATTTTGGAGGGATATCCTCAGACCAAGGAGCTGATGCAAAAGAAAAATGGTTGCAGTTCATTGAAAAATTCAATGGTTTTCACAGAGAGTGACAAATACATTTTCATGCTCGTTTGATGGAACTGAAGCTAAAATAGGAGACATTAAGATCACCATAATAGAGTCCATGATCTTAGAAGCTACTAAATTACCAAGGAGGGGAGAAAAATGGTTCAAGAAATAGGGAATTAATGGAGAAGATTGGAAGGTCTTCTTGAAAAATCCAAATATGGACACCATTGTCTTCAAGAAAGGTATTCCTAGCACAACCCTTAAGAGTAAATGGAGAAATTTATTGCTTATACTTCAAAAATTTGTCACTTATGAGGGTCGGTTTGGGTATATGTATTTTTACCATTTTAGGATGATGATTCATTTTCTTGAAGATAACGAGATGAATCTTCCTTATTTTCTCTTACATAGTCTCAAGAAAATGTCCACAAATGTTCAAAAGAGAATTAAATTTATAGAAAATACCATGTATCATCATGGCTTGATAAAGATATTGGTTGAGTTCCATCTTCAGAGTATAGGGAATAACAGGAAAAGTTTTCTGGTGAGGAACCATTTTGAAGAAAGATCCCCAGAAAAAGCTAGCAACAGTAGGACCCTCAGAACAAGGAAGAGAACAATAGAAGTAATAAAAGAGCAAGAACCCCAGACTCAACCAGAATTATCAGAAGAAGAGTTGCCCATAGTGGATATTTTGCAGAAAATGAAAAAAGGAAATCTTAGAAGGAAGAAAGTTAGCAAAAGAGCAAAGGAAATACCACAAACCAGGACCCTTCTTCAAGAAGAAAAATCATAAACTAAAAGAAGGAAATTACAGAGTTACAAACCTCAAGACTAAGGAGGAGTATAGGGTTGAGCATAGTGCAATAGGCAGTCTCAAAAGCTACATAATACATTGATCTCGAGGAAAACAAGTCAACTGAGAACGAGCCAACTGAAAACCCTGAAAGTTCTCCAAAAGTATCACCGAGAGTGTCATCACCACCTTGCAACTCACTCTAAGAAGCCCAATGCATAGTCTGGGTGTTGACCCTGTTCAATAGGAAATTTATGACTATATAGAGTCATTGGAAAGAAAAGAGACAACAACTAAAAAAACAATTCAAAGTCCCGGAGAAGGGAGCAATCAGTTAAATGAACCACAAGAAACCTTCAGCTTCAAACATTTTAAAGCAAGATATTTTTGAGTTGGAGACATTGAAAAGATATCTCAAGAATGAGAATCAAGCATTGAAGGCACAAAGTGAGATCCATATTGAAAAAAGTGACAATCTCATCCTTTATTTGAGTTTTTGGTACAAAAAGAACAAAAAGTTGAAGAAGGTAAACAAGACAATGCAAAGAGAAATTATCAACTTAAAATACAAAATTCTCATGAGAAAACCAAGGATGCCAGTATTTGCCAGAAAGAAGAAGAAACTGAATCTTGGAGGTGATGATCAGAAGGCACAATTGACTAACAATGATGAAGTGTATGAGGACACACAACCTCCAGCATGGGGGAATGTAGAGTCTAAAGATTGTCTTACCTTGACATCCCTTTTTGCCTATATTTCCTCTCTTTTTCCTGTACTTATCACATAAATAATGCAATAGACACAAGGTTTTGTTAAAGGTAAGAAATTACATGTCTTCTTCTTCATGTTTGTCTATATACCTATTTTTTTGTTAATGAATGCATTCGGCTACGGAATTGGTCTGTTTCTGTAGCTAATCCAGATTTCTGTAGCTACCTCCATTGTTTGCAAGGTTTAGAAGCTCCATCTCATCGAAGAAAGATATAAATGGATAAGTAATGGTCCCCTCATAGATTCCTTCCTATTCCCTTGAACCAATTCATCAAGATGATTGCAGGATATAACGGTCAACCCCCAAAGTCAATTACAATATTGTTGCTAGGAGAGAATCCGAGTTTCAATGAAATCTTATCGATTTGACTTTGAAATAGAAAATCAATTGTTTAGCGATATATTTTGGTTGAAATAAAGATATTTAGGCTTGAAATGCTCATACTGTTATGCCGCGAACTTATTATAAAAACTATGTTTGCACTATGTTTTGGGTGTGCATCGGATGATGTAATTTTTGAGAATAGTTTGTTAAGTTTTGTTTTGCAAGTAATAGACTTGGTTTTATGTGTGTATACATTGCGTTGATTGGAGATTGTTAACTGATTTGTGGAGGGCTCCTACGACCAGTAACAGGTCTTTAACCAATTGCAATTAGATTTCTTTCATTACTATAATACTTTGTTTTGTGTGAATAAATGCAGTATGATGAGTTCGCCAGTGAATAATTATATGCATAAGCAATTTCCTTTGCTTTATACCTAGTTTAAATCTGCTATTTGATTTTCTTTTTATCTAGTACAGTGCAACTATTTCATTTGCTTTTTATCTAGTGTAGTCCAATTGTTTTTACTTCATTGCGTAGTTGCTGCTCAGAATGTCTTGTTTGGATGAAATTGAATAAGTAAAAGAGTGAGAGTCTTCTCCTTAGCAATTGAATTCAAAGAATATTCCTTTACAGTTTGATAGAATATATTTCTCTTGCATTTAGTAAATTAGAGCTGCAACACAAAAATTCAAGACAAAAATCCAAAATAGTCTAACAAAAGTAAAGTCTAGAATCACTCTCATTTCATCCATAAACTGATTCAATAGAGAATAAATCCTAATAAATTAGTTGATAACTTTAGGGATTAAGCCACTAATATAATTAACGCCACCATCTCCATACTAATCTTAAAGTTTAGATCCTAACAAGAATATAATTACATAAGTAATAACTTCTAACACATATAGTGCACTTGTACTTCATCAGTATACCTACCCTGGTTGATAATTTATGATTGAAAATTTAGAGACATTAAATTGGCCAAACAGAGCTCCAACCATGTTCTTTATGAGGCTCCAAAATCTAAGGCTGCAACCTTACAACTTAGTTAACAAACAAAATGTATAAATGAGTTACTTTCAAAAGCTCCAGGACTTCCTTCAATAGTCAAGTAGTCGCTCCACAAGACTGCCACAAAATCTTAATTTTTTCCACTGTCCAAAGATCTAAGTTCTTCACTATCCAAATTTCCAAGTGATTCCTTTAATTTGCTCCAAAGGATGTCAATGGGCTGCTTTAAAAGATGTCATCTGCCTGCTCCAAAGAGTCTTCTTCAACAGGCCAAGAGTTTGATCAGTCACAAGTTCTGAAATGTTTAAGCCACAGATCTGAACTTAAAGAACATGTCTGAAATTTTTATGCCACATATCCAAGGTATAACTGTTAACGAGTGTGAGCCTCTTACAAGCTTCATATCATAGGTTTGAAGTTCATCCAACAATTTCGAGCCTTCAACGTTAAGCCTGCAGGTCCTGTTATCACCCCAAGAAACTCCCCTAGTTTGTATATCAGAGATGCTTGAGAACATTACAAACTCAACAAAATGTTGGAAATGGACGAATGGAAGGTCTGATGCATATTCAAGCCAGATAACCACTTCTACTATGCTTAACTTCAGACATGGGTGAACACCCCTAGACTACAAGGCTTTAGACCACCAATTACTCACAGTTAAAGGAATAAGTGATCATGGAGAATACTGACCACACCAGCAGATGCATAGGACCCTGTGATGGCAGGCTGCAACCAGTAAAGAGGTCTGCAAATCTATTTCTTAATATATAGAGAGGATGACAGCTCTCTAGCATTAAGAAAATGGAAACTTGAATAATACATTGATTGAAATAAACAAGACTTTAACACAAAGGTGGGATGACAGCCCCTTTAATGCCAAACATCCAGAATTCAAGACAAATGCATAACAGGCATAACCTAGAACAGAATAGAAGTGGAAAGTGAGAAATTAACAGTAAAAGAAGCTTGTATTAGCTGAAAATAAATACCAGATGCTGCAAGTATCACAGTAGTTACAGTCTCCAGAAGTTGAACCTTACATCAAAACCAAAACCATCAACCCATCCCCCTTGATTACATCTGTGTTTTGGGTATATATAGAGTTTGATTACAAAGATATTCTGTTGTTCTATGTGTGGAGGGGTCATAATGGACCACCAACTGCTTTAACTCTCTGATGGAGTCTCTGCTACAATCTTCTACTTCGGTGAACAAAAATGATCTTCTTGGATGCTCTGCTATACTTCTCGAGCAGGTGGAGTGTAGCATGGAAGAAGTTCCATGACTGATAAATGTTGTGATTTGCTCGTGCATGTCCTTTTTCTTCTCTGCCATTCCATTTCTTGAATGCGGTTGTTGGAGATGAAATGCGCCAGGTACAGGCGAACAGGTTACCTTCGTCCTTCAGAAGCATGGTACAAGCCATGGACGCAGACAATATGGCAGAGGCATGAATATGACGGGAACACATATCAGCCGTTGGATCGCGCAAATGAACGACGGATATGACTCGACAGGAGAAATCAGGAGCAAAATGGGAGCAAACACACGTGAGCCGTCGGATCGCGGGCAGACAAATCCGACAGCCATCGGGCGGAAGAGTAGCTCGAGAGATAACGAGTGAGGAGAGCGGGCTTGAGTGGTAAGTGGTATCTATCGCACTGCTTTTGGAGGTCGGGCGATAATCGTACAAAGGCGCGTGATCCCATTCAGATGATGACACGTGGCAGATGTGATGGGACCAAAACCACTTTCCTCGTGAGCTAACGCGCAGGCAGCTTATGGGCAGGGGAGGTGCGAATGTCGTCCGATTGTGGCAGAGTAGATCGGACGGTGCGAAAGCAGTTGGGTAGGTTATTTGCGGTGGGGATCGTTGGACTGGGTGCAACGATCAATGGTTGCGATCAGATCGCATCGCAATATCGCATCGGCAGAAGTTGAGGGGCGTAGCCTTGTGCACACATGGATTGCAATTTGTGATAACGATTTAACCCGGACCCGATAAAGGAATTAACTACTTTTAAGACTGATGAATGGAGAATAAGGGAGGAAGGAAAGGAGAAAATGATTGTTGTGACGGAAAAGGGCTTATGAAAAGTTTTTGGAGGAAAATGGAGATAGCAAGGGCTATGGGAGTATAGGCAGAGTGAAGGGAAAAAAATGGAGGCAACGCGGTGAAAGGGAGTAAGCAAGGTGAAGGAGAAGGAGGACATAACCAGTGCAGACCTCTTCTGAGCAAGAAACCAAGGACCGAGCTTACTTCCACACTTTGAAAATCAACAACATGTAGCAGAGCTAACATTTCCAAGCTCTATAACTCAGTTTCCACAAGTCAAGTCTGAGCCCTCTATCCTCCATGGGTCTGCAAGCTTCAGGTTTGAGGCACCACAATTAGATGTGAAATCTAATCCTCCATAGGTCTGCGATCCGAGCTTCCACAGATAGACTACAATTTCGAGCTTCCACAAATCTGTAACTTTGATCCTTCACAAGTCTGCAATCTGAGCTTCCACAGGTTTATAATTATGATCCTCCATAGGTTAAGTTCGAGCCTCCACAGATCAATGATTTGAGCTACCACATACCTGAGATATACCCAAACACAACTCCACCAAATCTCATCCTAGTTAAGCCTTCTAGTTCACGATTTTTGAACTATTTTCCTTCTTCTCTGTTCTTATGGTTATCTTCACCTGGACTTAGATGATGAAATGAGGAGATAAAAATTTTATTATACATGTTTTCCCTATAACGAAATGACAAGTCCCTTTGAGGAGAAGTCGACTTGCACATGTAGGCTCATGTCAGATAGCATACAAATTATTATATTCCAACTTGTAAAATACTTTTCTCTCAACCTATGAGGAGTTAGAAGGTGCGTAAGTGCTCGTTGGAAAGAGCTCAATGTCTTTTACAAGCCTATGCCAATTCCATCCTTAATTAAGGTCATTTTACCATCAATAAAAATAATATATGTGAACTGCCATCATTATTTAATCCATGGCAACCTTTAGGGTTTCATCATATGCTAGGGATTCTTCTTCATAGAATAAGGGCTCCAAGTGTGTTGTTCATTTATTAGGATTAGGACACCTTCAACAAGGCTAGGGCTTCATCTTATTTTCCAAGAAAAATTCATCCATGCATCATTATCTTCATCAAACCTCATATTGATATCAATGACAATTTTGATCAACTATATCCCCCTTTGTCATTGATGGAAATATTCTCTCCTCTTCCAACATTTTCTTCCCCTTTAACATCAATGGAAAATGGAGTGTCCAAATACTCCTCCTATCAAGATTCTTCTTGTCATGTTGCTCCCCCTGTCATGGTTCTCCTTCCCTTGTCAATGTGTTTTCTTAATGTGATGCAATAGAAATGACCCCCATCTTCTGGTGAAGATATTCAAATTCCTCTCGTGGTAGGGGTTTTGTGAAAATATATGCAATTTGTTCCTTTGAATTGACATATTCCAATATGATATTTTTCTCTGCAACTTGTTCTCGGAGGAAACGGTATTTGATTGGAATATGTTTTGTCTTTGAGTGCATTACAAGATTCATTGAAAGACTGATGGTGTTGGTACTGTCACAATAGATAATGATTGGTTGATTAGTTTCTATGTTGACATCTTTCAGATCTTCCTTCATCCACAATATTTGTGTACAGTAATCTACAATAGCTATGTATTCGGCTTCAGTTGTCGAGAGAGATATAGACAATCATTTTTCACTGAGACAAGATACAAGACAATGTCCCATAAAGAATGCATTTCCGCTAATACTTTTTCGATCATCTATGCTTCCAACCCAATCAACATCAATGTAAGATGTCAAAGTAAGAGTTGTGCTTTTGGGATATCATAGGCAAAAATTAGGAGTACCTTTCAAATATCCGAGAATTCTTTTAACAACCATCAAATGGGATTCTTTAAGAGCTTATTGAAATCTTTCCACCATTCCCATTGCTTGCATAATATTGGGTTGTGAAGCAATTAAGTATAGAAGAACTCCAATTATTGATTTGTAAAGAGTTGTGTCTACTGAAGGGGATTCATCATCTTTTCTTAATTTGCAATCTGTAGCCATCGGTGTGCTCATAACAACATATTCTTCCATCCCATATCTTTTAATCATTTCTTTAAGATATTTTGTTTTGCATATGAACATACTTGCTTTAGTTTGAATTACTTGTAGTCCAAGGAAGTAAGATAGTTCACCAATAATAGAAATTTCAAATTCCTTAGACATGTTTTGAGCAAATTCATGACTCATATCATCATTGTTGCTCACAAAAATCAGATTATCAACACATACAAGGGGGATTATTAGTTTATCCTTGTCTATCTTCATTTAGAGATTACTTCCAACCACACCCTTTTTGAACCCTTTCCATTGTATATAATGATCCAATCTTGCGTACCAAGCTCTAGGAGATTGTTTTAATCCATATAACACCTTTTTTAAGTTACAAACACAATCTTTTCCTTCTGCTAGATCAAACCCTTCCAGTTGCTCGATGTTAATTTCTTCCTTTAGATCATCGTTAAGAAATGATGATTTCATGTCCATTTGATAAAATTTGAAACCTTTTGAACAAGAGAATGACAATAAAATTCTTATAGCTTCCAATCGAGCTACCAGGGAAAAAGTTTTTTCAAAGTCAATTCCTTCAATTTGTGAGTATCCTTTGAAAACAAGCCTTGCCTTATTTCTAATGATCTTTCCATCTTCATTCATTTTGTTTTTGAATACTCACTTGGTTCTAATGATATTTATTTCTTTTGGATGAGGTAAGAGTTCCCATGTTCCATTATTTTCGATTTGAAACATTTCTTCTTCCATAGCTTTTACCCAATGAGGATCCTTACTAGCTTGAGCAAAGTTTTCTAGTTCTACCATGGATAGTAAGGCAACATCATCCTTTCTTGGTGTATTTTTCATCCTTCTTCGGGTTTGTATTCCATCATCCGCGTTTCCAAAAATCTGTTTTTCCGGATGGTGTTTTTGAACAAATTTTACTTTTGATGGAGTTTGAGATGGTTCCTTTCGACTTTCTTGATCCTTTTCTTCCTTTGTTGTATCTTCCTCAGATTATTCAAGAATATAATCTTCTTCACGAACTTCAATTTCCTTTTCTAGAAGTGCCTCGTCAATCTTTACATCAATGATTTCTACTATCTTTCATAGTCGATTATTATACAATTTGTATGCTTTTCTCCTTTTAGAATATCCAAGAAATATTCCTTCATCAACATGAGAATCAAACTTGCCTGGTGAGTCATCATTAATCTTCATAAAAGCATTTACTTCCAAAAATTCTAAAATATTTTACTGAGGCAAGTCTTGATTTCCATAATTCATACAAATCTTATCATTATTTGGTCTTAGTTGGGCTCTATTCAAGGTATACACTACTGCCCCAACTACTTCTTTCCAAAACTTGGCTTGCAAATCAACTGCTAGTAACATTGTTCTCACCATTTCTTGCACAATTCTGTTTCTTATTTCCACTACTCCATTTCTATTAGGAGTTCTAGCTACAAAAAGTCCTCTTTTCATTCCATGTATTTTATAGAATTCATTGAATTCCTTTGAAGTAAATTCTCCTCCTCTGTTTGTTCTAAGAAGCTTGATTTTTTATTCTTTTTCATTTTCCACAAAAGCTTTGAAATTCTTAAAACATTCAAGAGCTTCAGATTTAAATTTTATAAAGAATACCCACATCGTTCTAGTATAGCCATACACAAATAGAACAAATTACCTTTCACCTTGTAGAGCTAGAGTTCTAGTTGGTCCACATAAATCTGCATGTATGATCTCCAAAGGTTTTGATGTTGAGTATTCCTTAGTCTTGAAGTAAGTTCTAGTTTTCTTTCCATGTTGACATGGGCCACAAACTACTTGTTCCAGTTTTAGAATTTTTTGAATGTCTCTTAATGCACTTGTTTTGCTGATTTTAACTAAGCTGTCAAAATTTAGATGTCCCAATCACTTGTGCCATAACCAACTTTCATCTGTTTGACTCATGTAGCATTTTTATTCTTGAATTTTACTCATAATGTATACGTTATCTAGTGTTCTTACTCCCTTTCCCACAAGTTCTCATGAAGAGTATTTTATTATCTCACAATATTTAGTACTGAAAATAACATTATGTCCTTGGTCACAAATCTAGCTAACTCTTAGAAGATTGTGTTTGATCCCTTCTACTAGCAGTGCGTTTTGTGCTTTTCCATTTCCATTAACAAGAGAAACTGTCCCTTTTCCAACAATTTTAGCATATCCACTTCCAAAATATACATTTCCATTATTTTTATTTAATGATATAAACTTCTTTTGGTCACTTGTCATGTGTCTTCAACATCCACTATCCACAAAACATTGATTTTCATCACTTGTGCACATAAAGCTAGACCACATTTATTTGTAGTGGGTTCCCCTTTTTCTATTCTTCTCTTTTTGACATAAGTGGACAATTTTTTGCATCGTGACCTAAATCATTGCATTTTGAACATACTAGATCATACTTAGCCAAAGGATCAAATGAATTATAGGTCTTGATTTGAATTTTTTATTTTGAACCAAGTGACTTATTTTGATAATTGGTCTTATATCTCCTTGAATTATTATCCTTATAAGCCTTGCAATGCTTAGCTTGATGACCAAAGTTTTTACAGTAGAAATGATAACCAATAAAGATAGTTTGATACCTGTTTGGACAGCCTCGAATTGATGTAATATTCTTTCATGGAGATACCATTCTTTCATTCCTTGGATTGTTATAGGTGGATGTTTGTTCTAGGTGGAACAACTTCTTTTCTTTGCAAAGTATGTTAACATAACTTCTTTGAATTTCTTCGTTGGTATTCTTGTTTGAAATTGATGATTCATCTTTGAAACCAATTCCAGTCTTATCATGTTGAGGTATATGAGTATTAAGGATGGTATCAAGAGTTTGAGAAATTTTCAAGCTCTTATTAATCTGATTCAACTCATTCTTTAGAGAGATAATTTTAGCTTTAAGTTTTTCACATATTTCTTCTCTTTCTTTTAGTTTGTTAGTAAAAAATTCTTCCTTCCTTTTTGTTTCTTCCTTTTTGTTTTGAGAGAAATGATCTTATTCCTTAATTTCTCACTTTCTTCAACAACACTAATTAGTAATTCATCCACATTCCCTTATTCTTCTCTTTCTGATTCATCATCATTTGTAAATGCCATGAATAATAGTTCATTGCTTCTAGCATAGTCATCTTCTTCATTAGACTCATCATTATCTTTTTGAGTAGAAAGGTATTCTTAGTTGGTTTTTTCTTTGTAATCATGAATTCTCTTCATCAGAGTCATCTTGTTTGGAGAATAAATTCTTCTTATTTGACCCTTTCTTCTTGAACATCCTCTTTTTGTATTCATCTTCATCATCACTATCATGTTTATGAGGACACTTTGCAACACAATGTCCTATTCTAGCACACTTGAAACATATGAGAGGATACTTGCCTTTGAGTTTGGACCCTTTCCCTATTTTCTTCATGAATTGTGCTAGTTTTGTTTCAGTATCATAATCATCCCTGCTATAATTACAATTTTCCATTTTTTCGATGTTTTTGAAGCCTTGAATGAAACTTCCTTAGGGTTTGAGATCCCTTTTATCATTTCATATGCAATGAGAATCCCATGAAGTTTGCCCATTTTTAGGGTATCCAAGTCCTTTATTTATTCTTTGGCATTGACTTTGGAATCAAAATGTTCTGGAAGTGATCTCAAAATTTTTTGGGCAACTTTACTTTCTTCAATGTTTTCACCTAGATCCTTGAGTGAGTTGACATGTTCATCCACTAAGAGGAAAAAAGATGTAATGTCTTCTTCATCATTCATTTTAAGACTCTCAAATTGTATTCTACGAGTTTGGAGTTTTGCCTTTTTGACCTTGGAGTCTCCATCATAGATAGCAATAAGCTTGTCCCACATTTCCTTGGTAGATTCACAGTTTATAACTTTAATAAATTCTGAATCAGAGATTCCACTTGTTATGGAATTTAGTGCTTTGGAATTTGCTATATAAATTTTCATTCTGTCCCGATTTTCTGGTGGAGAAGGTGGAGCTTTATACCCATTTAGAACCGATTGCTATACTTCTGGTCCAAGAGATAATTAAATAAAATTTCATTCTAACTTTCCAAAAGGAATTTTTTTTTTTTTTTTTTTTTCCCATCAAATTAGGTATTTTTCCTAAATCCTTACTGGTCATTATGACTAAGAATCCTTCTTCTAGTTGTTAGGATGATTATGTAGAACTTGTTTTTGATACCAATTGTTGAAATAGTTAGAGGGGGGTGAATCAATATTTCATTCAATTGTTATAATTAATGGCAATCAAATTTTTTTCACAATTATAACCATAAAGTAAATAATAGGAATTTTATTTAGAACAGATGATGACACCATCCTCTTTTTACAATAAATTGACTACAATAATGTTAAGGGCTCCAACCTGTGCTTTTCCAATCTCCAACTTGGACTTCATGAGGCTCCAACCCCTAGGGCTCCAACCCTCAAACTTAGTTAACAAACAACATGTATAAATGACTTACTTTCAAAAGCTTCAAGACTTCCTTCAATAGTCAAACAATTGCTCCACAAGACTACCACATACTCCTAATTTTTTCCACTGTCCAAGATTCAAATGCGAGTGTTCTTCACTGCACAAACCTCCATGTTCTTCACTGTCCAAAGCTCCAAGTTCTTCACTTTCCAAAGCTCCAAGCGACACCTTTAATTTTCTCCAAAGGATGTCAATTGGCTACTTCAAAATATGTCATCAGGCTGCTCCAAAGAGTCTTCTTCAATAGGCCAAGAGTCCGATTAATCACAAGTTCTGAAATGTTTAAGCCACATATCTGAACTTAAAGCACATGTTTGAAATTTTTATGCCACATATATTAGGTATAACTTTTAACAAGTTTGAGCCTCTTACAAGCTTCATATAATAGGTCTGAAGTTCATCCAACAATTCTAAACCTTCAGCATTAAGCCTACAGGTCCGAGCTCTAAAACTGCGCCTCCACATTTGGCTGTCCTCAGGTCGAGGTTATCAAGCTTGTGATCACAGGTTCTAGCTTTAAACCTAAGCCTCCACAGGTCAAGTTTGAGCCCTCTATCCTCCACGGGTCTGCAAGCTTCAGGTCAGAGACACAACAGTTAGATGTGAACTCTGATCCTCCATAGGTCTGCAATCTGAGCTTCCACAGGTAGACTACAGATCCGAGCTTCCACAAATCTATAACTCTAATCCTTCACAAGTCTGCAATCTAAGCTTCCACAAGCTTATACTTATGATCCTCCACAGATCAATGGTTCGAGCCACCATAGGTCCAAGATATACCCAATCACAGCTCCACCAAATCTCGTCCTATTTAGGCCTTCTAGTTCATCAATTGTGAACTATGTTCCTTCTTCTCTGTTTTTGTGGTTGTCTTCAATGATAGTTGGAATGAGGAGATAAACCTTTTATAATGAAATGACACGTCCCTTTGAGGAGAAGCCGACTTGCACAAGTAGGCTCATTTTGGGTAGCATAAAAATTAATATATTCCAACTTATAAAATCATTTTCTATTAGCCTATGAGGAGTTAGAAGGCATCTAAGTTCTCATTGGAAAGAGATTAATGTATTTTATGAGCTTATGCCACTTAAATCCTTAATTAAGTTAATTTTACCATCGATAAAAATAATATATGTGAACTGCCATCATTATTTCATCCATGGAAACCTTTAGGGTTTCATCATATGCTAGGGCTTCTTCTTCATAGACTTAGGGCTCAAAGTGTGTTCTTCATTTATTAGGATTAGGGAATATTCAAAAAGTCTAGGGATTCACCTTATTTTCCAACAAACATTCATCCATGCATCATTATCTTCATCAATGCTCATATTGACATCAATGGCAATTTTGATCAACACTGCTCTAAATGAATATAAGATAATGACCTCTACTCCAATATATCCAATTGGAAGAAGACTCTACGAAAGAAATATAAAGGAAGTGTATGCCATTTTAGGGGGGCTAATAGGATTAAAAGTTGTCAATTTTACGCATTGTCAATCAAAAAGGAAAATATGGGACAAGATCAAGAATGTGTGTGAAAGAGATGAAAAGGTTAAAGGGGCCAAGCTTCAAACTTATAGAGGACAATTTGGACACTTGAAGATGAAGGATGATGAAGACATTGTAGCTTAATTTCTCCGCATTGATGAGATTGTGAATACTATGAGAGGACTAGGAGAGAAGATCACATATACATTCATCATTTGAAAGATACTAAGATCTCTCCCAATGAGGTTTGATTCTAAAATATCAATTTTACAAGAAAGACAATATCTAGATATGTTGAGTATGGATGGTTGCATGGAAATCTTACATCATATGAAATGAGGAAAGAACGGGAAAATACATCCAAAGGGGAATAAAATTTCAAGGTATCCAAGAAGACAAGGAAGAACAAGCAAAATTTAAAAACAGGCTCTAGTTGTAGTGATGATTAAGACAATGAAGAAGAAGCCAACTTTGTGAGAAATTTGAAAAGAGGAACTAGCAAATATAAAGGTAAGCTTCCTTTAAAGTGATTTGAATGTGGTAGAATTGGTCATTATGCTTCTAAATGTCCTTTTGCAAAGGGGTCAGATAGTGATGAAGAAGAAATTTATAAGAAAGAAAAGGAATATCAGAAGATAAGTAAAGGAAAGAAAAAGGGAAAATTCTTTAGGAAGAAAAGTCTCTATTCAAGAGAAGATAGAAACTCATTTGATGAAGATGATAATAGTGACCGTGATTATGATAGAGTGATCTTCATGGAATTAGATTCTTAGAATAAAAATCCTAAAAACTATGAAGGAATCATGAAGAAGAAGAAGGAGAAGTGAATCTTGAGGCATAGTTGATTAGTGCCTTAATTGATCTTATAAGAACAAGCAAGAAAAATATCATACTTAAGGAAGAGGTAAAGAAACTAAAAGAATTTTTACAAAATCTCAATAGTAAATTTGAAGAGACTAAATTGATTATCATAAATATGAAAGTACAATTAGAAAAATCCATAGTGATGGAAGAAACCCTCGAGAGACAACTGGAAGAGAAGGAGAGAACAACCGAGAATATAGAAGTTAAGACAACCTCCTTCTAGAAGCTGTGATAGTCTCCTTGAGGAAGGATCTATGAAAGAAGGATATCCAACAAAACTTTGACAATAGTACCAAAATATTGGATGAAATCATCAACAACAAAAAACCATTGAATGACAGGTATGGACTAGGATATAAACAAAAGAATACTAATAAAGGTTCAAGCTCTATGATGACATGAAATGAAGCAACACAAGGAAGCTATGTTGATGCACTCAAGGGTACTATCAAGGAGGAAGAATACAAGCCACTAAAGGAGGGCACACAACGACCAACAATGAAGAAGATTAAAAAAGAAGATCACAAATTCAGAAGGACAACACCATCAAGAAGACTACCAACACTCAATTACCATAATATTTTTTTTGGAGTGTGTTATTCTTGTAATAAATTTTTTCATAAGGCTATAAACTGTAGAACCTATGCAAGGGGTATAAATACAAGAAATAAATATGAAAATGCCAAGAAATACTATGAAGGTAGTTATGGTAAAAAACCTCATGAGGTTTTCAACAAAAAATATAATAGTTTTGGCGCTCTTAGTTATGAAACTAAATGTTACAAATGAAACAATTTTGGACACATAGCTAAAAATTGTGGAAGCAATTTGCTAGTTCCTTCAAGAGAAATAAGGCAAGTTCCTATCCATGATATGGGGGAACAACTGAGAACTTAGAAAAATAAGTAGGAAGATTTGAAGGTTGAGGAATGTAGGCTTGCTCTCAAATCCCAAAGCAAAAGAAGTCAATGTTATATTGATAGTGGATGCTCAAAGCATATGATTGGAAACAAAAACATATTTGTAACATTGAAGAAAGGAAAAGAAGGATCTGTCACTTTTGGGAATGATATCTACCAAAATTATAGGGATAGGGAAATGCACAGTTAGTCTTGGCAATTAAGATGCGGTGTAAGATTTTTTTTTACTTGTTGAAATTATGAAGCATAATTTGCTAAGTGTTATGCAAATGTGTGATTAGAGGCACACACTTCTATTCAATTCAAAAGAATGTGAAATAAGAAAATAAGGATAAGGGAATTTTTTTGCAACATAAATAGAACTCCAAATGACATATACATCCTAAATGGGATTGGAAAGGAAAGATGTTACTTGGGAAATGAAGATGAAATTTGGATTTGGCATAGGATATTGGGGCATATACACTTTTTCAATCTTGTCAAGATCAACAAGAAGGAAGCTATAAGGGATATGCTTGAATTCCAAAGCCTTCAAATACTATGTGTAAGTATTGTCAGTATAAAAAACAAACAAGAATTGAGTTCAAAACTAAGGAAAATTCCATGAGAAAACCATTGAAACTTGTACATAATAATGTGCGCCAACAAGAACAAAAGCACTAGATGGCGACCAATACTTCAAGTTGCATATTGATGACTACACAAAGATGGTCTGGGTTTGTTTTCTTAAAAAGGAGTCAAAAGATTTTGAAAATTTCAGAATATTCAAGGAACTTGTTGAAAATGAAACCAATTTGAAAATCAAATGCTTGAGATTAGATAATGGAGGAGAATATACTTCAAATGAATTCAATTATTACTTTGAAGAACATGGAATAAGTAGACACTAAACAACTATGACTCCTAAGAAAAGTGGAGTTGTTAAAAGAAAGAACAAAACTATGGAAGATATGGCTAGAACTTTGTTGCATGAATCCAAAAGATATGGCTAGAACTTTGTTACATGAATCCAAGCTACGTAATATATTTTGCGTACAAGAAATACATACAATTGTTCACAGTTTGAATAGAGGATTTCTCAGAAGAAACAATCAGAAAACTCCCTATGAACTATGAAAGGGAATACCAACTAGTGTCAAACATTTCAGAATATTTGTAAGAAAATGTTACACAAAGAAGGATGACCAAAAGTTAGGAAAGTTTGTCTCCTAGAAAAATGAAGGCATACTTGTTGGTTACTCATGTAAAATCAAAGCATACAAGTGTTGCAATCTTATACTCAACATGATAATGGGAAGCATCAATGTAAAAAATGAAACAAACTTGATGAAGAACAAGAAGGAAATAAAAAATCCACACATCTTTGATGAATAGGAAGAGGAAGGACCAAAGCAAGAGGAAGAAAAATAATAAGAGGAACACCAAGAAGAGAAGCAACCAGATGAAGAACAAGAAGAAGCATATAATCAACAAGATTTTCAGACACCTTCTTGGACACCTAAATGTTGGTATCAAAAGAATCATCCACCAAAACAAATCATTGGGGAGAAGAATAGAAGAGTAGAAACTAGAAGAGGAAAACAAGCACAAATAATGCAGTAAGAAAATCTATCACTATTGTCCACAATTGAACCAGGTAACTTTGAGGAAGCTAGAAATGATGAACATTGGATCAAGGCCATGGAAGAAGAACTAAATAAAATTGTGAAGAATGAGACATGGGAACTTGTTCTAAGGCCTAAGAACAAAAATGTGATTGGTACAAAATGGGTCTTCAGAAACAAACTGAATGAATATGGAAAGGTGAACATAAGCAAAGCAAGACTAGTGTGCAAAGGATGTTCCCAAGTTGAAGGGATAAACTTTAAAGAAACTTTTTCTCTAGTAGCCATAATGGAAGCAATAAGAATTCCCTTAGTTTATGCATGCTCCAAAATAATCAAAGTGTATCAGATGGATGTAAAACAACCTTTCTTAATGGGGAGGTAGAAGAAGAAGTCTATATAGAACAACAAGAAGGATTCCTATATCAAAAGATGAAGGCTATGTCTATATATTAAAGAAATCCCTATATGGACTCAAGTAAGAAACTAGAGCTTGGTACTCAAGATTGGACAGGTATTTACAGCAAGAAGCATTTAGAAAGGGAAACACAAACATTAATCTCTACATAAAGGAAGATCAAGATAATATGATCACGACTGAAGTATACATTGATGACATCATATTTGGAAGTGATGATAGTAGATTAAGTCAAAACTTTGTAAAAGATATGCATAATGAATTATAAATGTATTTACTTGGGGCATTGACTTTGTTTTTGGGACTCTAGACATCTTAGCTAGACGGAGGCATTTTCATCTCTCAAACCAAGTACACCAAATAAATGTTGAAGAAGTTCAAAATGGAAGACTAAAAATCTGTGAGAATTTCTATGGTCACTAGATTCAAGTTGAGAAAAGAAGATGAATCCAAGGAAGTGGATCAAAGACTATATAGATCAATAATTGGTAGCCTACTCTATGTGACAACTTCAAGACCAGATGTAATGCAAGCAGTTGGATAGGTTGCAAGATTTCAAGTAGCATTGAAGGAAACTAATGTTCTAGCAGTGAAAAGGATCTTTAGATATCTTAAAGGAACAAGTGACTTTGGCTTGTCGTATCTGAAAGGAAAGGAATTAACATTAGTAGCTTACATAGATGCCCATTGGGCAAGAAGTATAGATGACAAAATAAGTAAAAGTGAAGCAACCTTCTACTTGGGAGGGTATTTAGTATCCTTGTTGAGTAAGAAGCAATATTTAGTATCCTTGTGTACAACATAAGTAAAATATATTGCAACAACATCATGTTGTAAAATAGATATAGAAGACGTACAAGTAAAATAGACATACAATACATATAAGTAAAATAGACACCTTCATATTGAATAGACACTTCATAAGAAATACCTTATTTGAGGCCGAAGGTTTTTTCCTATAGTTTGGTCAATGCCGTCATTAAACCTTTTGTTGTCGTTTTCTTTGAAATGTTGAAAGCCATCAACGTTGACAAACACAACCATATTGTTCCTAGTGCCTTTCTGTCAAGAATCTCCAATTATGTATCCGTCATACTCGTCATATTTGATTTTTCGTTTAATGGTAGGTACATATATTTATGATATTGGTAATATTCCATTTGCATATTCCATAAATGGTAGTTTTGGCTATTAAATTTCTCGATCCTAAACATACTATCTTCTGCCATTGCTCCCACTTGAAGTAGGAACCCTTCTCTCTTGCGAGTTTATCGTCCAAATAAACCTTCGGCTCTGAAACCAGTTGTTAGAAATTAATTAAAAAAGAAATGAAATACATAAAATATTGTGGAAACAAAAATATAGAAACACATAAAACAAGAGAGGCAAGAATATATGCGGTTCACCCAATTTGGGCTACGCCCACAAAGAAACAACCAATCCTTCCTTTTATATTATCCATCAAAATGAAGAGATACAACCTACAACAGATCCGCTATAATTTCCCCTTCACTCTCACAAATCCTCCTCGTCCTCTCTCTCACTCAAAATAATGATCAACATCCGCAATACAATTCCCTCATATAAATTGAGGGGTTTCCTTCTAGGGAAAAAAAAAACTTAAATTAAACATAACTTCTACCGTCAGATCATCCGCCTAATGAAAAACCTAGATTGACTATGAAATTACAATATTTTACAAGGCAAAATTTAATCTATTTTTAGTTTTAGGAACCCTTGTCGGGGGGGTGGGGAGGCTCCAAACATGCAACCACTCCCCCTGGACTCCCTAGGAAGCAATAGTGTTGGGGTTGGGGGGGGGGGGAAGAATCTGCCCCACACCCCCAATCGTGGATTGGGATCCAAACGTGGCTAAAACAAGACATTTGAATCAGGAAGGTAATCACGCTCCACATCCAACAACTGCACTCAGGTTCCTTAGATGAAGAAAACCTTACAAGACATACAAGTAAAATATGATGAGCCTATTCTAGTACTTTGTGACAACACCATTGCAATAATCATCTCCAAGAATCCAGTGACACATTCCAAGACCAAGAATATTACTATCAAGTTTCACTTTTTATGGGATCAAGTTGTAGAAAAGAATATCAAGCTAGAGCATGTTGGGACGAAGGAAAAAATTTCATACATCTTCACCGAACCACTTCTTAGAGAGACATTTGAGTATCTCAAATAGAAATTAGGAGTAATATCTACTCCAAATTGATTTACATAATCTTCAATAAAGAAAGACAGAGGGAGAGACAATGTTAGGGGGAGTTACCCTTTATCATTAATGTCAAAGGGGGAGAGAAAGATCAAGAAGGATGAAGACAGGATGAGCATGATCATATTGGGAGTATGATGGTTTCCATCAATAAAAAAGGGGAAGATTGTTGAAACAAGTTGTCATTGATGTCAAAGTTTGTCCAAATGAAAGAGAGTTACATATTCAAATAACACATTTCGAAATATTGTTCTTGGATTTTTGATGCCCCATTTGGATAACCTATCTTTGAATGCATTTTTACTCCATTTACCTAGATCAAATGGAAGCATAACATATATGGTTGGAAATCTTATTTTGATACCTTTCCAACTATATATGACACTCTCTCTAACTCCTCATGGTTGAGGAGAAACAAGTTTTCAAATATTCACTATACATTCTACTATTTGCACAAGCTAGTCCAGCCAGTGGATAAGTTGGCTCAATTAGTGGACAAATTGACCCAATTTAGACCCTAAATGCACTAATAGGGGTGAGAAGGAGCATTTCAAGTCATTCGCTCAAGCAAGTTTGGATATTTTCAAATAAGTGAATAAAAGGATTTCTCAGGTTCATACATCATGAACCAAAAGTGAAGAGGAGCTGATTTGGAGAGACTTTTTGGGGAAGGATTTTTGACTCACTTTTTGAAGGTTTTTGGCCTTGGTTAGAAGGATGATTGCAGACCTATTCTTCAAGTCTAAATTATGTTCCCTTTGAATTCCGAATTTCAGGTGTGTGTAGAGGGCCAAATTCTAGAGTGGAAGGCCCAATTTTAAGTGTGTCTTGAGAGCAGTAACTTGTCCTTATTGAGGCTGAGTTTCAGGACCAAAGCTTTGGTACAAAGGAGGCTGAACTTAGGCCTGTTTTGAGGGAAAAATTCTAGTGTTTTTGAAGGCAAGTTTCAACTCTATTTTTTAAGATCTAACATTGTTCTCTATTGACGAGGCTGAACCCTATGGAGGAGGAAATTTTTTAGAAGTTTATTTTTGATTACTTGAGGGTTGGTTTTAGGTGCATTAAAGTTCAATTTTTAGTCCTAGTTTGGGGCTTGTTGAGGATGAGTTGCGCTGATAAGGAGGCCGTTCACGGATCATTTGTTGAGGGGAGTTTTGTCGCTAAGAAGACTGTATTTGGGAAACCGATTGCTTGTGTGTAGAATAGAGGAGTAGCTAAAAGGAGGGCATACTTTCTTTGATTAATATTGACTCTTGTACAAGCTTTAGTGCTAATAAATCAGGGAGTTGGTGCTTCCTTTCAGTTGGTTCTAATAAACGAGGGAGTTAGTGCTAATAAGTTTGACTGTACTCTTTATATATATTAAGAAAAACAATATGTGGTTTTCATGTAAAAATTTATGTGTTCTATATATTTATGTGCTTTTCTTTATACCCATGGATGCATTTACAAGTTTTTGAAGTTAAAAATTGTTAATATTGATTCACTTCCTTCGCGGTATTGCCAAATATTCCAACACAAATTACAACTAAGATTTCAATTATCTCTTATAATAATTCAATATTAACATTTGTTACAACAAGGGTGTGCATAATATGATATATTCAAAGTTCATTAAAAAAAACTAAGAATAAAAAATAAAAAATTGAATATTAATTGTATAAGTGTTTTCCCTAGTGCATGAACGCACTCACACACAATTTATTTATCCATCTATTCATTAATACATCCATCCTATTACTTTTAGAAATAAGCAATTGAGGAGCAACAAAATGCTTTTTCATTATAAGTACACTTAATTTTTTACATTTATCCATCTATTTACATCTACACTATATAGTTATCAAGGTTTGCGAAGAGGGATTTAAAAGGGAATAGTCTTAATTTCTAAGTTATATCATCTTCCACTCATTTGTTATATAATGTACCAATCAAAATGAGAATGCCAAATTTATCAAACATTAGAAGTATTGACAATATAATTTAATATTAAATTACTTAGATGAATATTATTTAAACAAATATTCCACATGAGAATGCAAAACTCATTAATGATTTTCCTTTTAAATAAATTATGGAATGTGTGTGGGGTGAGTAGAGGAATAAAAATTAGAAGATATGATTAGAAACAAATTTGTTGTTAATATTAACCTTGTAGTTAGAAAATAATTATGTTCTATTTCACAAACATATTTCATTGTCGAGAAGAGCAATGTGTCATCGATTATGGCAAATTTGTACTCATGAATCAATGAAATATTTAGAGTCAAGGGATGCAGTTTGTTGATTAAACACTAAGTTTGTTTGTTTGTTTGTTTTTTTTTTTTTTTAATATGATGATGGTAAGTTTGTATTGGCAATTAAATGCAGGTTATATAGTTGAAGCCCATTTAAATTAGATTTTGAAATTGACATTGATAATGAAAATATCAATAATAGCATTGTTGCATCTGTGTACGAGATCTATTCCTAGTAAACAAGAGGTTAAAGTACAATTGGGAGTAATATTTGGTCTTATGTATGAAATTGAGGTTAAATGCTACTAGAAAGCACATAATTTTATTAGAGGTAGCCTTAACATTGATCACAAGGGATATTGGCTTTATTGTGGATACTATTTACGATAAAGACCTAAATTTGTTTTTGATTGGATAAGATATAATCTTGGATGTAAGAAAATAGGTTAATAACTCAATACCTATAAACTTATTGCACGAATAAAATTTTACCCTCTTAAAAACCATTAGAAAATTATTTTAATTGATGTAATTAATAACACCAATAAATTACATTTATAAATAAAACTAGTAATAATTATCATTATTAATTATTATCCATAAATTATAATAAATTAATTAAATTAATAAAATATCAACTAAAAAATATTCCCAAAAAACTTTAATAATAATAATGTTAACTGCCCATTAAATAACACTACAAAAATGGAATAAGAAACCTTAAAAAATCTACTGGTTGAATGTATAACTGAGAACATAAGTATTTGTGAAAGAAACAAGGCCATATTCAACGTGAGGATGACATCCAACTGAAACAACTTTAAGCTATCAATAAATCAATTATGGCCTTATCATAAATATAAAGCATGAGAAAAAGGAAGAGCAATATAAGTTATAAATATAGAACATTGATTTCAAATGATAACTTTTATAACATTATAATATACGGTGCCAACTGATTCCAGTACTATCGAAAAGGAAATCCTCATTATATATCTATTGAATTGGATTGGTGAATTCAAAGTGTGTCATGAATTATGGGTTAATTTTTTTTTGCATGTGGTTCACGAATATTTTTGTCAGTGAGTGATTGCTACGTTCATGGAAAAATCTGGGCGATAGGTAGACTAAATTATGGAAAAATCTGGGCGATAGGTAGGCTATGGGTTATTTTTTTTTGCATGTGGTTCACGAGCACCTTGGTCAGTGAATCTGGGCGATAGGTAAGCTAAATTACGGAAAAATCTAGGCGATAGGTAGGCTATGGGTTAATTTTTTTTGCATGTGGTTCATGAGCACCTTCGTCAGTGAGTGATCGCTACGTCCACCGAAAAATCTGGGTGATAGGTAGGCTAAATTACTGAAAAATCTATGGGTTAATTTTTTTTTGCATGTGGTTCATGAGCACCTTGGTCAGTGAATCTGGGCGATAGGTAGGGTAAATTACGGAAAAATCTGGGCGATAGGTAGGCTATGGGTTAATTTTTTTTTGCATGTGGTTCATGAGCACCTTGGTCAGTGAGTGATACGTCCACAGAAAAATCTGGGCGATAGGCAGGCTATGGGCTAATCTTTTTTTGCATGTGGTTCACGAGCACCTTGGTCAGTGAATCTGGGCGATAGGTAGGCTAAATTACGGAAAAATCTGGGCGATAGGTAGGCTATGCGTTAATTTTTTTTTGCATGTGGTTCACGAGCACCTTGGTCAGTGAATCTGGGTGATAGGTAGGCAGATTAATTTTTTTTTGCATGTGGTTCATGAGCACCTTGGTCAGTGAATTTGGGCGATAGGTAGGCTAGATTACGGAAAAATCTGGGTGATAGGTAGGCTATGGGTTAATTTTTTTTTGCATGTGGTTCACGAGCACCTTGGTCAGTGAGTGATCGCTACGTCCACGGAAAAATCTGGGCGATAGGTAAGCTAAATTACGAAAAAATCTGGGCGATAGGTAGGCTATGGGTTAATTTTTTTTTGCATGTGGTTCACGAGCACCTTGGTCAGTGAATCTGGGTGATAGGTAGGCTAAATTACAGAAAAATCTGGGTGATAGGTAGGCTATGGGTTAATTTTTTTTTGCATGTGGTTCACGAGCACCTTGGTCGTGATAGGTAGGCTATGGGTTAATCTGGGCGATAGGTAGGCTATGGGTTAATTTTTTTTGGGCGATAGGTAGGCTATGGGTTAATTTTTTTTTGCATGTGGTTCATGAGCACCTTGGTCGCGATAGGTAGGCTATGGGTTAATTTTTTTTGCATGTGGTTCACGAGCACCTTGGTCGTGATAGGTAGGCTATGGGTTAATTTTTTTTTGCATGTGGTTCACGAGCACCTTGGTCAGTGAGTGATCGTTACGTCCATTGAAAAATCTGTGCGATAAGTAGGCTAAATTACGGAAAAATCTGGGGCGATAGGTAGGCTATGGGTTAATTTTTTTTTGCATGTGGTTCACGAGCACCTTGGTCAGTGAGTGATTGCTACGTCCACGGAAAAATTTGGGCGATAGGTAGGCTAAATTACGGAAAAATATGGGCGATAGGTAGGCTATGGGTTAATTTTTTTTGCATGTGGTTCACGAGCACCTTGGTCAGTGAATCTGGGCGATAGGTAGGCTAAATTACAGAAAAATATGGGCGATAGGTAGGTTATGGGTTAATTTTTTTTTGCATGTGGTTCACAAGCACCTTGGTCGCAATAGGTAGGCTATGGGTTAGTCTGGGCGATAGGTAGGCTATGGGTTAATTTTTTTTGGGCGATAGGTAGGCTATGGGTTAATTTTCTTTTGCATGTGGTTCACGAGCACCTTGGTCGCGATAGGTAGGCTATGGGTTAATTTTTTTTTGCATGTGGTTCACGAGCACTTTGGTCAGTGAGTGATCGCTACGTGTCCACGGAAAAATCTGGGCGATAGGTAGGCTAAATTACGGAAACATCTGGGCGATAGGTAGGCTATGGGTTAATTTTTTTTTGCATGTGGTTCACGAGCACCTTGGTCAGTGAATCTGGGAGATAGGTAGGCTAAATTACAGAAAAATCTGGGCGATAGGTAGGCTATGGGTTAATTTTTTTTTGCATGTGGTTCACGAGCACCTTGGTCGCGATAGGTAGGCTATGGGTTAATCTGGGCGATAGGTAGGCTATGGGTTAATTTTTTTTGGGCGATAGGTAGGCTATGGGTTAATTTTCTTTTGCATATGGTTCACGAGCACCTTGGTCGCGATAGGTAGGCTATGGGTTAATTTTTTCTTGCATGTGGTTCACAAGCACCTTGGTCGCGATAGGTAGGCTATGGGTTAATTTTTTTTTGCATGTGGTTCTCGAGCACCTTGGTCAGTGAGTGGTCGCTACGTCCATGGAAAAATATGGGCGATAAGTTGGCTAAATTACGGAAAAATCTGGGCGATAGGTAGGCTAAATTGCCCCTCGGCCTACTGCAAGACCGAACCCCAAGGGCTTCGGGTGGATTCGACCCTGTGACCTCCTGATGGTAAGGCACGGTTTTTGACCAACTGAGCTAACCCTTGGAACTATGTGAATAAAATAACGTTGATTTTTTAATAAAATTATAACTTGCATTAGTTAATTCTAGATTAACCATAGTTTAATTATGAGATTAATTATTTACATATTCTATGTGGATTATATATTCCTAGATTCAAAATATGATTACAATTATAATCTAAATTAAAACTTTAGATTACACTTATAATCTAAATTAAAACTTTAGAAATAAAGTGTCACAAGAGAATAATAGTCTCATATAAGAGGTTTATGTTATTGGAATTAGATATTTTAAAATAATTATTTTGAGTTGGTAATTTAGGTGAATAAAATTAGTTAAGATAAATTTTTATATATATTTTTAATGAGGTTTATGTTATTGGAATTAGCTCTTTTAAAATAATTATTTTGAGCTGGTAATTTACATCAATAGAATTAGTTAAGATAATTTTTTATATTTCACATTATTATGTATGGTTTATTATATATTTTGAAGGTTAGTTTAGTTGTTTGAGTCTATATTGTTAAAGAATTTTTGATAAAAGTCATGTGCTTAATTTTTTCAACACATTTGGGTTAGGTTTTATAGTTGAGACAAACTCTATAGTTGAGATGATAGGAAGTAATTCTTTTAGGTAAATTAATATTCTTTTAGCTAAATGAGTTGAGCTTATATGAAGTGATTCTTTTAGGTAAATCCACCTAGTGGCTGATAGAAAAAAAAAAAGTGACTCTTTTAAGTAAATCCACCTAGTGGACATAGTAGTGGCTGATAAAAAAAAAGAAAAAAAAAAGCAAAAAAAAAAAGAAAAGAAGAGAAGAAAAGAAAAGAAAAGAAGAAAAGGAATGATTCTTTTAAGTAAATCCACCCAGTACAAATATTCGGTAGACATAGCAGTCACCAATAGAAAAAATGATATAAATTATAATGTATATTTAAAAATTATAAAATG
The DNA here is from genome assembly GCA_000404065.3 of Pinus taeda. Classification (NCBI taxonomy): domain Eukaryota; kingdom Viridiplantae; phylum Streptophyta; class Pinopsida; order Pinales; family Pinaceae; genus Pinus; species Pinus taeda. The sequence goes on from APFE030241185.1 coordinate 161,290, forward strand.
CATATAAAATGCATATTTTAAATATAATGGAAAAATTAAAAGCAAACTAAAAAGATGAATAATTGCAACTCAATAAAGCTTAGAAGAATAATGTAAGCGGAATTAATGTTTAACTTATTATGATCTAGTCATGATTTCACATATCCAAAATGAAAGAATATGCTAAGGTAAATTTCTAATTTTCAAAAAATAAAAAATAAAAAAATTTTGAGGCTGCATTTGAATTAAGGTGTATTGATTTTGGAATGATTTAAATCAATTAATTGCATTGATTCCAAGAATGATATAATACATAGACATCAAATAGTTGTAATGATCAACAATGATAACATACATCAATAGGGTGCAAAAATAAATCAATTAAGTAATTGTATTGATTTCATTATTAATTCCAAGAATAATATAATACATAGACATCAAATAGTTGAAATGGTCAACAATGATAACATACATCAATAAGGTGCAAAAATAAATCAATTAAGTAATTGTATTGATTTCATTGATGATATTATGCAGAAAAATCAAGTAGTTCCATTGATTAACAATGATAATATATATCAATAAGATGCTTTGCTTTAAAAAATGATTTAAGCAATCAAGTAGTTGAATTTAAACATTAATATGACTAAAATCAATATGATGCATTGATTTTAGTGATACCAAGAAGATTGATTTAGTGCATTGATTTGAATAACAAGATAGTGCAAATTATCAAATGAAATAAGTTTACCAATACCACTAACACCAACCAATTTCAAAATACATACTATGATATTGCAAAAGACATTTTTACTCATAAGATGAAGTCTAACTTTGTTTCTCATATGATTCATATGAAAAGATTATAGAACCAATAAATGTAAGTAAAAGAAAAACTAAAAAAATTGGATTAAAATTAGCTATTACTTTATCTATATATTTCTTTATTTACATTAATCATCTTGTGTAATTTTTTTGGGATAATACTCTTCAATTATAAATGATACTTTAATTTTGAAAGACCAAATTCATTTAAGTCATATAATAGTAATGATTATTATTTAAAATTCATCTTAATTCAATATTTATTCAATGTTTGTCTAGAAAATTAATTCTTTTAAATACAATAATAATATTTAAATTCATTCATCTTAATTCAAATTCCATAAAAATATTTATCAAAAGAATAAATCTTTTAAAACCAAATGTTTTTTCAAATTTTAAACTCTAAAAAAGACTTATACTTCCAAAACCCCCCACATTTATAAATCCAGAATTTATATTTATTAAAATAAAACCAGAAATGAAAAATACAAAGAGTAACATTTATGAGCCCACACTTACAAATCCAGAATTTTATGTTTATTAAAATAAAACCATAAATGAGGAATACAAAGACTAACATTTATGAGCACATGAAGGCAAATAAATGTATGAGCACATGAAGGCAAATAAATGACATGATTAGGAGATTTGTTTGTGACCAGGAGGATTGTTTGTTTGTTTGTTTTTTTTGTTTTTCTTTTTCCAAATTAAATTAAACTTAGTTTGGTTTCAATGTTGGAGGGAAGAATAATCGGTTTCAGATTATAGATGGAAGAATGATGTATGCTATCATCAGGATCTAGGCTAAACTAGATGAAACTTGGATGTCCTTGGAAACAGTTTAATTTTCTAATGGTGATTCTCATTCTCAATCCCTCCCATAGAATTTAAACCTGTGACAAACTAAAATCCACACAAACTAATTAATCTACATTTCATGAGTACATTAACTCCAGCATCTGGGGTAAAAAGTGATGCATTTAGGGTAGAAAGCAGTGATGCATTTCGGATAGAAAGCGATGCAACTGCAAGAAGCAAAGTGCAGTTTGGCCCTCCTGGAAATGGAAGGGGAAGAAGGGGATGGAATTATAGCAAAAGGAGAATAACGGGAGTTGCAGTCACCAGCCCCATCAACTTTTTGCTTGGGATCAACTTGCACACTCATTTTCCCTCGATTGCCGACCACCAAAACTTGGCAAAAATCTGGAGCATTCATCTTCACATATTCTGCTTTGCCTTTGCCCTGGACTGTTGTCATTTTCAGTTTTCTGTTCTCACCAACAAAGGAAAATAAAAAAAATTAATGCTGCAAATAGACTAATTCAATTCAAAACTAAATACAACTAGCAAGTTTCAGGTGTCAATGTCTTTACCATGAACCTTTCAGAAAAATCCACCATTACCTCAATGTCTTGGATTGAGTACCAAAATTCATCCCCAATATAAGTTTTGTTATGTGAAGGAATGAAATCAAGTCCACTATTGACTTATGACCCTCATCACTTTCAATCACAATGGTATCTGCTTTGACCTGTACTATAACTAACTAATCAATATATCTATTGGTTTCATAGCTTTTAATGATATTTCTCGTTAAATACTTATCTCAATGAATCCAATAGAGTGGTGTATTTAATTGATTGAATACATGAGTAAATATTTATCTCAACGAATCCAATACAGTGGTGTATTTAATTGATTGAATACATATGTACCTGGGCATCTGAGCACATCTGCAAGTATTTTTGCATAAAGTTTCTTCTCTTATCATCTTTCTCTTTTACGTAAGCGTTTACAACCTCTTCTTTCAGTTTATTTCTTGGCGTCCTTCCAACTGTTAACAAAAAATATTAGATTCACATCATATTGTAAGAGAGAAAAAAAAAAAAAAAAACAGATTCACATCATAAAAATTAGATTCACATCATATTGTTTTTTCAGTATTTGTGTAATCTACATTGATGTTATTCATTTATTTTTTCAAGGGTGAGAAAATTTATCATAACTCTTATTTCTAGTTATTAACAGGTTGACTCATCATCTTTATTAAAGGAAAATCATGCCCTCTGAAATAACCAGCTGGTGGTCCTTAAGGGGCAGGCTTTCCCTCCTACTGGATGTTTATGAATTTTGGGCTTTTAACTAATTTCTTTAAATCCAAAGAAGACCAGCTCTTAGCCAAGCAAAAACAGTTTTAGAGCTTACTCTAGACCTATATATTATTCATTTTTATATAAAAAAGGAACTCTCCTATTAAAAAATGACTAATAAACTGAATATGATAACATAATAATTATAATAATCAAATATGACCCCAAAAAAAAAAGAAGCGATTATAACATAATAATTATAATAACCGAATATGGTGAAAAATGACTATTAAACTAAATAGGGTAACATAATAATTATAATAATTAAATATGATGAAAGCCCATTGGGCAACCATGATCATAATATAAGTATTACGTAAGAAATGAGATTCAAAATTTAAATAACCATCAATTTAACTCGCCCAATAAAAAATCAAATACAATGAAATATAAAAATATATGAAAGAATAAAAATTACGTATTTTAACACAACCTACTTTATAACTTGAACTTTTGTATTCAGATCAAGAACAATTATTGTAACTTTCCAGAACAATTATTATAACTTTGATTATGTTCATTCTCCTGATGTGATGAAGACTGGGATACAGAATTTTCAAGAATAATCATTGTAACTTTGATTAGGTTCATTCTCATGCTGTGAGGAAGACTGGGATACAGAATTTTCAAGAACAATTATGGTAACTTTGATTATCTTAATTCTCATGCTGTTAGGAGGATTGGTATACAGAATTTTCAAGAACAATTAGTGTAACTTTGATCATGCTCATTCTCATGCTGTGAGGAAGACTGGGATGCAGAATTTTCAAGAACAATTACTGTAACTTTGATTATGTTCATTTCCATGCTGTGAGGAAGACTGGGATACAGAATTTTCAAGAACAATTATTGTATCCTTGATCATGTTCATCCTCATGCTGTGAGGAAGACTGGGATACAGAATTTTCAAGAATAATTATAGTAACTTTGATTATGTTCATCATCATGCTGTGAGGAAGATGCTTCAGTTGAATAAGATTGATCTGAATTGAGTACATACCATATTCATAAATTCCCAGAAATTTGCTGTGTATCAAAGAAAGATTCTATAAATAAGAATTCAATTCTCATATTCAAAATCATATGGGATATTAGTTTGTCACTTTCAAAATAGTCATGGATTTAATCAAGTTCATAATCTTTTAACAGTCTTATACATTGCTGCTCTTTGTTCTTGACCTTCTCAGTTTATCTATGGAATAATTCATCATCTAATAAACAGATTGGCCATCTTCCTATTGTGAATCACAACAGCAAACAAACATAAGTAAATGAAAGGCCAATATATCAGTTAACTTACAGGGAGTTGACAATCATAAGTAAATCTATATCAGTTAACTTACAGGGTGTTGGGATTGACTTGACTTGTGAGTAAACATGAATGAGAGTAACAGAGCCCCCTGCTGTGACAACATTATCCAAAGCCCATTGCAGGACAGAAGGGTCCTTCCCCACTGCAACATACACCTCTTCATTCATATTCATATTCATATTCACATTAATCTCCTCAATTATCTCTATTTCTTCTATCTCATGCCCCACTGCCGCTTCTTTGAATTTGACTATCTCCATTTCTTCTTCCCTGATATTCCCATCAATCAATCCTCGCCTTGTTCCCCTCTCCATATTCTGATCAGCAGAACCAAGTACTCTTTCCTCCCTAATTATGGAATCCATATTCTGACCATATGGATCCAGTACTCTTTCCTCCCTTATTATGGAATCCATATTCTGACCAGCTGAATCCAATACTCTTTCCTCCCTAATTTCTTCCATAAATGAATGCTCCTAGCAAGCATTTGACTTCTATTATTCCCCTGTCAACTGCAATGACCATAGTAACATTGATCAGAGCATTTCACAGCAGTGGAATGGCAAATTGTTACAACCTTAATCAATCAATCCCGACTTCAAAGGCTGTCATATAATTGGTCTGGAATTAATTTGTAAAGACCCATATGAAGTGAATTGAAGTTTTCCCTGTAAGCATGTGGGATTTCATTGCAGGTTCAGTCACCGAAGAAAATGGTACGCAGAAAAAGTCCAATATATACAAATTGTTGGCATTGCCAGGAGTGGAGGGCACGTGTTGTTTGAGTCGATCATAAAGCGCCGTGGATTTCTTTGTAAATCGTTTAACGCGTAGCAAAAGGAGATGTGGTTTGAAAGATGATAAAGCAAAACGCAAACGTAGGGAAGCTTTTTAGGGAATATATTTATTTTTTATTTTTTATTTTCAACTTATCGTTTGGCATTGGCCGTCATCTAATTTTAAATTAATTAATTTCCACGTCACGTTGAATGGGCACACCCAAGGAAAGCGTGTGGCGTTGATTCGTAGGAAGCGGGACCATACCCTTGATTTCCTCAACAAGGAACTTGTTCCTCTAATTTTTCTTTTATTTTTGGCATGAAGCCACGCTATCATCTATCTCCAACACGAGATTTCTTCTCATTTTGTTTGTGGGGAATATAATTTTATTTTAAAATCGTTGGGGCTGAATTAGATAGTTAGGGTTTACAAAATGATTCAAGTATATTTCCAAAACTTAATATGAGTTAACATATTTATATTTTTATATTTTTTTCCGCTAAAGATTATATCGAAAAATTTTGTTGATACTTTTCAGACTATCTAATGTGTTTCATTGTGAGAACAAGATGAAAAGACAAGTCATAGCACCAACATAAATAGATATTGATGTAGAGACCCTTAGTTCATATAAGAGTTTCTACATAGAGATCTTTAGTTCATATTTTGTTGTTATATGAACTAGGGGTCTCTACGATATCTAGAGAGGCCTTTAGTTCATATTTCGTTTTATATGAACTAAGGGTCTCTACATCGATATCTATTTAAGCTAGTGCCATGATCTGCCTCTTCATCTTGTCCTCACCATGAACCATACTCGATGAACCAACCACGCTAGATGAACCACATTGTACACTGGATAAACAACATCTTCATGACAAGATGAAGAGGCAGATCATGGCACCAATGTAGAGACCCTTAGTTCATATAAAAACCTCTACATATAGACCTTTAGTTCATATTTTGTTGTTATATGAACTGAGAGTCTCTACATGGATATCTATTTAAGTTGGTGCCATGATCTGCCTCTGCCTCATCATCTTGTTGTGACCATGAACCATCCACACTAGATGGTTAGATCTTTAAGTTGGTGCCATGATCTAGCTTTGCCTCTTCATCTTGTTGTGACCATGAACCATCCACATTGTATGGTTCGATCTAAAGACATACATAAATTCTCAGATATGATTTTTACCCATTTTTTTTAATTCAATATGAATCACAAAAGCCTGAATACAACTCTTAATAAAAGGTTTTTAAATTATATATACTCTCTAGAAAAATATTAAAATTATTTTTCCATTGTATTGCTTAACACATTGTTATTGTAACAATACCAATCATAAAACAAACCAAACAAAGCAAAAATTAAAAAACAAAACAAAATAAAAACTAGAAATTGAAATAAATCTTAAAAGGGTTTTTATCTTGTGTGAACTTGTTTAATTGAAACAAGTGAATTTTAAAAATTGTTTTTCAATTATATATACTTTTCGAAAAATATTAAAATTATTTTTTCATAGTATTGTTCAAACACATTGTTATTGCAACCATACAAGTCATAAAACAAACAAAACAAAATAAAAATGAGAAAACAAAACAAAGTAAAAAATAGAAATTGAAAAAACTCTTCGAAGATTTTTTTATCCTATTCTACAGTTGTTTAATTGGAACAAGTAAATTTTAAAAATTGTTTTTCTAGTACCACTTGTATTGTTTAACACATGGTTATTGCAATAATATAAACAATAAAACAAAGTAAAAACTGGAAATTGAAAAATTGTTTAGATTATAAAGCAAAATAAAAACTAGAAATTTGTTTAGATTATAAAACAAAATAAAAATTAGAAATCCAAAAAAAAGTTTAGAAGAATCTTTTTATCATAATTTTTAGTTTAATTGAAACAAATAAATTTTAATAATAAAAGATTACGTGGAAATAATTAAAAAGAGAAATTTATTTTTTGTTAAAGAGTTTTGCCAAGTTTTATTTATTTATTTTCAAACTTTATTACATTTACTAAATCTATCCACAAGGTTTTGGAATTTACATCCATTTACACCATACAAATCAAATCCATTTACACCATACAAATCAAATCAAAGAGAGTAAAAAATATTTAGGTCACAAACATCATATTTATGCTTGGGCTTTTTTGCTCATGGTCTTACAACTATCTTAAATATTCAAATAGAAAACGCAATGCTTTATATTCCAATGGATGATATAATTAAATGAAATATAAATAAATGCAGTGTTTCATATTCCAATGGAATGCTTCATAAAATAATGAACTATAAAAATTTACACATTTTTTCAACTATCTTAAAAATTCAAATAGAAAATGCAATGTTTCATATTCCAATCATGATGATACAAATAAATGCAATACTTAATTTTTCCAATGAACAATAGAAATAAATGCAATGCTTTATATTATGATGGACAATATCAATTCTCACATTTTTTCACAAAATAGAGCCAAAACTAAGAAAATGTAAGCAAATGTGGAAGATCGCTATAGTGCCAAGGATCACATGCCTAAATTCCCACTCCCTTAGTTGGAAAATTTTGAGCACTCTGCCCAAAATGATGTTTATAAATCAACCACTGTTTAGTGCCATATTTCATTTCCTTCCTTTATTCTTTCTTTTTTCTCGAACTGTGCCCCATGTATTATTTTTCTCTCTTTATTCATTGTCTTTCTTCCTCCTCTTTGTATTCCTCATTTCTAAAATCCTCCACTATAGGTAATCTCTTATATCTATGCTTTTCCTTGTCATCTTCTTTAACTAGATTGTTGTAGAAATTCTCACCGTAGATCACCTGATAATGCAATATACTAAAGCAAAATACTAGATCTACTTCTACAACAAACTTGCGAAAGCTTAATCGATTTTGAACAAGATCAAATAGAACACATATAATAGAGAATGAGAAATCAATCACACATGAACACAAAAGAATACTCTGGGGAAAGCCTCAGCTAAAAACCCCGCTATCTGTATTATCATACAAGTGGAAATATCTCCGGATTACACAAATCTTTAGCTTACAAGCTATCCAACTCTCAGTACAATCCCTCAATGCTGCTCATAAACTGAATAGACACAACATATGCCTTCCTTCAGTCCTCCAAGCCTCTTATTTCCTTGCGCAGTTTCTTCTGGGTTCTCTGGCTACCACTTGTGTGAATTCTCCTCTCACACACAACACTGTCCTCAGACTAAACCGCATAATCCTCAAGGAATGAATTCCTTCTGCATGCAAGAGATATCCTCAATGGAATATTCCTGCAACTGATAATACACTATCCCATCCTCTGATCTCAACTGAGTCTCTAACTAAACTGACATGCATGAGTTATTTATGAGAGAATATTCAGTTATCTGAAGTACACTAGTTACATGCATGCATGCATTAATTAACTGAACTTGCAATTAGTTCCACAAACTGTTGGAACTAATCTAACTAGACTTAACTCAGTTAACTAAGCTAACTAATTACAAATCAAAGTACAACTCATCCTGATCTCCTTAATTAATGGATAACTTTCTCAATCAAAAGGATAATTGTTGCATGTCTTCACATAGACTTCACGTTTGATTTTCTCCAACTAATTAACTCAAGATGAATTAATTAATTATTTTTCAAACAACTGCTAAGATCAAATTCAAATTTTAATTCTCAATTTTAGTTCAGGGACTAACTAAAATTGGAATGTATCCCGAAATGCTATTTATAGCAATGCTACTTTTAGTATTTCTATATTTAGCCTTTCTTGTTGCTATTTTCAACACTCCCTCTTAACAAGAAAGGGATTATCTGTCACCCTGATCCTGTCTCTGTGGAACTCAAATTTGCATTTTGACAATGCCTTAGTCAAAATGTTTGCATCCTACACCTCATTCGAAACATACTGCAACAACATGATCCTCTTCACCACACCGTCTTGAAGATGATGATATCGGATATTGATGTGCTTGGAACTGTCATGAAATACTGGATTCTCAGAGAGTTTGATACAACTCTGATTATCGCAATAGATCACAGTTGGATCCATCCTTTGATCAAACAATCCAACTAGAATTTTCCGCATCCAAATGGCCTCACATGTTACCTGACTAGCAGCCATATATTCAGCCTCTGCTGAGCTAAGTGCAACTGACCTCTGTTTCCTGTTGTACCAAGAAACTGCAGTTGAACCAAGGTTGAAAATTCCTCCTGAAGTGCTTTTCTGATCTGATGGACTCCCTGACCAATCTGCATCCCTGAAGCCCTGAAGCTTCACTCCCTCTGTCCATCTGTACCATAATCCATACTGAGATGTGCCTCTGAGGTATCTCAACACATGCTTCGCTGCCTTCCAAAATAGCTTGGTAGATTGAACCATAACTTGACTCAGTTGGTTCACTGCAAAGCACAAATCTGGTTGTGTGTTCACTAAATACATCAATGAACCCACAAGCTACCGATAAACAGTAACAACTACTACCTCACTTGAAGTAGCATCCTCCTTCTTCTAGTTACCTGTTAGAGGAGTATGCATGGGCTTGCACTTCTCCATGTGGAATCTCTTGAGTATCTCATTGGCATACTTTCCTTGAGACACAAACACTTCCTCATCCTTCTGCCACACTTCCATGCCTAGAAAGTAGTGCATGAGACCCATGTCTTTCATTTCGAACTCTCTTGCAAGGTCCTCCTTGCAAGACTTGATCAACTGATCATCACCTGTCAATATTAGATCATCAACATAAAGAACAATGATCAATGGCTTACCTTCTACCATGATGTGGTATAGGTTCACATCTGCTTCACTCTTTGTGAAGCCCAACCCGGTGAAATAGCTATCGATCCTAGTGTACCAAGCATGAGGTGCTTGCTTCAGCCCGTACAAAGCTCTCTTGAGTCGGCACACACACAACTCACGATCAAAGGTCTCAAATCCTTTCGGCTGCTCTATGTACACCTCTTCCTCAATCTTGCCATTGAGGAACACAATCTTCACATCCATCTGATGGATCTTCCAACCCACCTGTGCTAATAGTGCCAACATTGATATGATAGATGAGCAGCTTGCTACAAGAGCAAAAGTCTCATCATAGTCGATCCCCTCGACCTGTGAGAAACCACAGGCAACAAACCTTGCCTTATGTTTCTCAACACTACCATTAGCTGCTTGTTTTACCTTGTAAAGCCATCGGGAACTCACCACTGACTTGTCCTCTGGTCTTGGAACAACATCCCAAACACTGTTCCGAACTATGGAGTCATACTCCTCCACCATAGCATCAACCCAGACTGGCTGCTGCACTACTTCCTTGAAGGAAGATGGTTCGGTCTCTACACACTCCCCAACCAGGGCCATGTAACCAGTGTACCGCTCAGGTGACCTCCTCTATTTGCACTAAGAAAAAGGTTGTCCCACATTCTCTCTTGCATCCATCAACAATATGTCAACTTCCCTTGAGAATTTCCGCCCATCTCTAGAAGACTCTACATGAGTGGATGTCTCAACTCCTGGATCCTCTGCATGCGGCTGCTCTGCATCAGTCTGAGGCTCCTCCTCCTTAGTAACCAAAATTTGCTCCTCTGCATGCAACTTGAGCTCCCTCTTAAGGGAAACTCGCATGGCCTTCTGCTTGTCGAACTTTAGATCTCTGCTTACCACTGTCCTCTGACTGGTAGGCAATAACACCCGATAGTTGTGGGGTGTATCAATGTACCCCACAAGTATCCCCAACTCAGCTATTGGCTCTAGCTTCTTCCAGGCATCTTTGGTCACATGGAAAAATACCGATGAGCCAAATATCCTAAAGTGACTCACATCTGGTCTCTTCCTGAAGAAAGCCTCCTTTGGTGTCTTCATCCCCAGTATACGATGTGGGCTTCTATTATGCAAGTATACTGCTATATTGCATGCCTCAACCCACAAATGAAGTGGTATGCCTTGGTCATGAAGCATCGCCCGAGTTACTCCCACAATCGTTTTGTTCGTCGTTTCGGCCACCCCATTCTGTTGTGGGTTATGGGGTGCCGTCAACTCCCTTTTAATTCCTTCCGCTACACAAAAGTCCTTAAACTATTGAGAGACATACAGTCCACCATTGTCGCTTTGCAAGGCCCTTATTTTCTTCCAAGATTCTTTCTCAACCAAGGCTTTGAACTCATGAAACCTTGAGAAGGTTTGATCCTTCTTTTGCATGAAGTAGATCCAACATCTACGAGAAAAATCATCAATGAAAATAACATAGTAACTTTGTTTAGTGGTGGAGGTTGTCGAGAATGGTCCACACACATTTGTATGAACTCGCTCTAGGATTGCTCTACCTCGACTGTCTCGGCCCTGAAAGGAATATTTTACATGCTTACCCAAGGTACAACCTTTGCATGTATCCACTTGCTCCAGTTTACCCTTGGGTAGTCCAGTAGAAATCTGTTGCATGATCTTTAAGGCCCCATGGTGCAAGTGGCCCAATCTTTTATGCCATAGCTTGCCAATATTTTGGCTTTGCACCAAATCTACTTTGGAACTCAATGCAGCACAATCATCTACTTCCAGCTTGTAGAGATTCTTTACTCAAATCCCAATCCTCTTGGTCTGTCCAGTGCCGATGTGTCTTAGGAATGCCTTTCCTTTACTAAAGACTGCATCATAGCCTTTGTCTTCCAACATAGTGACGGATACTAGGTTCTTCTTCAAACCAAGCACATACTTTACATCAGTCAGGGTAAGAGGAGCTCCATGCTCCCTCTAAAACATAATCGTGCCTTCACCTAAAACACGGTACTTTCCACCATCACCCATCTCTATGCGCATCTGGAGGTCCTTCTCCTCTAAGGTACTGAATAAACTCTTATCGTCGGTCATGTGGAATGAGGGTCCACTGTCCAGGTACCAAATACAACCCACCATCGATGAAACCATGCATGCGATGAGTGTGAAATCCAATTTGAACTGTGAGGCCAGTGCCTCACCATCTAATCCTTTCGAGGATCCCTTCTTGGATTTCTTCTGTGGACAATTTGTTGCATAATGGCCCACTTCATGATAATGAAAGCATCACACTTTTGATTTGTCAATCTTCTTCCCACCATAGGAAGAACTCGATTTGGAATGGGAAGCCTTCCCTTTCCCTTGCCTCGCCTTACTCACTAAGGCTAGATTTTATTCATCATCATGCTTTGATGAAGAACCATCTCTAGTGCTTCTCCTTATCTACTCCTGCATCAGATCCGACCACAATCGTTCCCAATCTAGAAGTTTCTCTCTTCCATTTATTGAGTCTTGGTAGCTATGCTAGCTCTTAGGAAGATCGAAGAGAGCAAGACTCACCATTTCATCATCAACTGTCGTGATTCTTACACTTCCAAACTCATCCCTGTAGGTCGTGAGCTTGTTTAGATATGTAGAGATCGTGTCTCCCTTTTCACACTTGATTTTCTGAAGCTTGTCTTTCAGCGCCAACTTCCTCTGATCGTTGTTGTTCTGATATAGATCCTTCAATGTTTTCCACATTGAAAAAGGTGTCTCCTTCCCATGGAGACTCGAGACAATTTGGTCTCCAACTCCCTCTAGAAGAATCCTCCTCGCTCTAGCCACACATTTCTTCCATTTCGCCAATTCTTGGGCATTAGCAGCTGTTTTCTTGGGGACTTCTTGATCAATGAAGTCCTTCAAACCATTCTCCTCTAATACCTCTTCCATGTGATCCTTCCAGGCTATATAATTCGAGCTGCCATCCAGGGCATACTCGAGTCTCAAACCGTTAAACGCCATTGGTGAAATTTGAGATGTGATAAGAATTCGATTTCTATAATCAGGAACTTCAAACTTCAAACTTCTCCCTTCTTTGTATACTGGCCACTTTGATCACCTTTGCTCTGATACCATGTAGAAATTCTCACTGTAGATCACTTGATAATGCAATATACTAAAGCAAAATACTAGATCTACTTCTACAACAAACTTGCGGAAGCTTAATCGATTTTGAGAAAGATCAAATAGAACACATATAATAGAGAATGAGAAATCATTCACACATGAACGCAGAAGAATACTTTGGGGAAAGCCTCAGCTAAAAACCTCACTATCTGTATTATCATACAAGTGGAAATATCTCCGGATTACACAAAGCTTTAGCTCACAAGCTATCCAGCTCTCAATACAATCCCTCAATGCTACTCATAGACTTAATAAACAAAACATATGCCTTCCTTCAGTCCTCCAAGCCTCCTATTTCCTTGCATAGTTTCTCCTGGGTCCTCTAGCTGCCACGTGTGAATTCTCCTCTCACATCAACACTGTCCTCAGACTAAACTGTGCAATGCTCAAGGAATGGATTCCTTCTGCATGTAAGAGATATCCTTAATGGAATATTCTTGCAATTGATAGTACACTGTCCCATCCTCTAATCTCAACTATGTTTCTGACTGAACTGACATGCATGAGTTATTTATGAGAGAATATTCAGTTATCTGAAGTACACTAGTTACATGCATACATGCATTAACTAACTGAACTCATAATCAGTTCCAGAAACTATTGGAACTAATCTAACTAGACTTAACTTATTTAACTAAGCTAACTAATCAAAACTCAAAGTACAACTCATCTTGATCTCCTTAATTAAGCGATAACTTCCTCAATCAAAGGGATAACTGCTGCATGTCTTCAAATAGATTTCATGTTTGATTTTCTCCAACTAATTAACTCAAGATAAATTAATTAATTATTTTTCAAATAGCTGCTAAGGTCAAATTTGAATTTTAATTCTCAATTTTAGTCCAGGGACTAACTAAAATTGGAATGTATCCCAAAATACTATTTATATCAATTCTATTTTTAGCATTTCTATATTTAGCATTTCTTGTTGCTATTTTCAACAATTGTTTTAATCACCATCATCCTTAGTTCTTCTATCTCATGATGCAATTCATCCAACTTTATTCATTATTGCAAGTCTTATCTAATGAGGCTGAAATCTATGTTTCATGGTATGGAGAAATGAAAAATACGTATATGAAATGAGAATTTAGTGGAATGGTATAATCCCCCAAAAATCAAGAAACAATGATATATATATATATATATATATATATATATATATATATATATATATAATATTATATATATATATATATATAATATATATATATATATATATATATTATATATAAAAGAAAGCATTAAAATTTTAAAATTATATTTTAGAATACATATACATATTGATGAATAAATGAGCAAATCCCAAGGCATAAGGCCCAAGAAAACCATGCTACAAAAAATACCTACATATTATTGAAATCATTACCTATGTTGGGATCCTCATCATCATTATCACCTTTTCAACATTAAAATATGATAGAAAATGCTTAACATGTAAAATTCAGATATTGTTTCAATGATGCATACACTTTTACTAGAGTCATGATAGAGGAATTCAACAATAAATGCCACTAACATTGAGGTACATAGAGGGATTGGTGTCTTGATTAAATATTAGTTCCATACCCTCATACATGGCATAATCCATCGGAAATGTTGCAATCTCATCAATCCTAAAATCCTAAAAAAATTTAGGTCCACTGAATTTGCAATGGTATCTAAAATTCTAGAATCTCCAAATGAAAACTAATGAGGTTGGAACCACTCTCAAACATCTTGAGTCAATTAATGGTAATGTTAAAAATTTAAGTAAAATGATGAAAATGAAATATAAATTTAACATTACCATTAATTACATAACATTATTATGGCCATAGGGTTGAATATTATGTCCCCCCCACTCATAAATTATTATTATTATTATTTTAAATAATTTACATCCATCCCACAAATGCCACATAAGCATGTTGTACTGATCCGCACATGCCACATGGATGCTAAAATGAAATGTAAGGACACTGAAATCCAAGATTTAGTTCCTAAAACACGTACTGAAACACAACTAGTATATGGTGGGGGCCATGTTTCCTACAACTTAGGCTTAAAGCCATTGTTTCCTCTCAAGGTCGGTTACTACAAGCCCAAGCCCAATGCTACTCATTTCTTACCCAATCTCCCTCTTTTGCACCTTCAACACTCCCACAAGGGATTTCACTAATGATAGTTGCACAAACATCTCCTCATTTTTCTTTTCTTTCATTGTAATAACTCTTTTATGAAACCATATTTTAGTTCAATGATACTTTGGATTAACTTTGACTCAATCAAAGTGTAATTAAGTTAACCGTAAGTAAATCAATAATTGGTTTACAACTTGTGGTTTATAGGCCCATGGTATTTTCCACGGTATTGACTTGTGATAAAACCTATTTAAAGACTTGGTATTTTCTATTGTAAAGTGTCTCATGAATGTTGAACACTATTCTTTGGCAATCTTTGCCATACAAGCCAAGGTTAATATACATTGTATATTTGACATTGGTTTTCTTAGTGAAGGGTTTCCAAGGTAGTAAAATCTCTTGTTATTTTATGCTTGTTTTGTGTTTGTTGCATTTCTTTGGCTTCACTTGATTTTACAATTGGAATAAGAGCTCAATAATCCTAGAGTCTCTAATGAGATTGGTTTGAGATCTTATGTCGATATCAAAGTGGCAAAGGAAGATTTGTCTTGTAGATCCATGGATATTCTAGATTTGACCATCCTATGTGAAATTTTTGGTGGAGAAAGTTGATATCTGAATCACCTATTGTGATTGGTCATGATGGAGAGAAACCCTATGAGAATATTCCTAGGTAGTACTAGAGTTTCTTAATCTACTTATGGAAACGAGAAAAAACAATCTGCCAACATTGTGTAAGACAAAAAATTTGATCATTGCTCAAGGCTCTATCAATGCCACACTACATTCCTAGTTGTGCATGTTGTCATACCAAATAGCAAGCAATTCTATTTATTGAGGAAATAATGAGGTTCAATCTCTAAATATCTAGATTGTTGAAGTTAGTCTATGTCTCTAAGGAAGAATATCATACAACAATATCACTATGTAAGAATGCAAATTATATATTTTTATAGTGATTTGTCAAATCTCTTTAGATGTAGCAATCTATGATGTGAAGGAAAAATGGGGATTAATGTAGATCATTTTTTATTTATTATCCATAGAGGTAGAGATAAATGCTTCACATACATGAGGTTCAATGAATTCCTATAGTAGTGCAAGCAAAAATATGAAGACTAAAATCACTTATTGGAGGAAGGAGTGCAACCACAATTTTGTAGAATTCCCTTTTTCTCTTGATTCAAAGTGAATAGTAGTGACAAGAATAGAGGCAAACGATTTTGTAGAGGAAATCTAGTCGTGGGAGTACCAAGTAGCAAATAAAAAAAAGGAAAGTCCATTGCATGGCTAAAAAAATTATTTGTGATTTCCATACTTATGCATAGTATTGGAAAAAATGTGGGTCAAATTTGGAGTTGTGTCTGCAATCTAACATGTGTCATAATTATAATTTAGTACACTCAGAGAGCACGCTCTTATGGGCCATTATTTAAGTGGACAAGGGAATATATAATGTTGATGCATAATGTCAATTGTGAGTGGTTTTTACATGGTGGTTCCAATATCAAGTGCAAGTGGTGGTGGATGATAATATATCTCCATAGTCGAGGATGTCGAGTGCATGGAATGAAGTAATTATGTTTGTGCTTATCTCCTTCATTGAATGAAGGTGTGTTATTGTGCTCAATGCCTTTTGGGGCCATGAGCCTCTATTATAAATTTCACCATGTTTTTTTATAGAGTCATTATAAGAGCTAGGGGTGGCATCATGGTTAGGATAGGCCCATTGGAATGGTCATCAAGTTTTAAAGGAGTCACTAAAGGAGCCAAGGAGGGCATGTGGTAACAATCTTGGTAAGCATATAACAGAGATAGAGTAAAGTGGAAAGGCACTACAATGATATAAGTAGAGCACTAGTAAAATAACATGGAGGTTATATGATGGAAAGCATAAAGAAATCATATGTAAATGGACATACAATTTAAGGCATATTTAGGCATGCATACCCATATTTTTGTGGGTAACCACTGTTAAGTATACAGATAAATTTAGGTGATCATGGAATTAAGGGGGTCATCTTGTATTCCAATATACTCTATTAACTATGAGGTGGATATATGTTCATACCAAGTCAAGTTTAAAGGGGGTAATGTTGGGTTAATCTTAGCTCAGTCAAAGAGTAATTAAGTTAATTGTAATTAGATCAATAATGGGTTTACCATTGGAAATTTATGAGCCAATGGTATTTTCCCATGGCATTATCTTTCAAGAAATCCTTTTTAAAGGCTTGATGTTCTCTATTGTAAAGTTCCTCATGCAATTTGTTCTTTGGTTGGCTTGACTAGATTGGCCAAGGCCAATAAATATTATGTATTTGGTATTTGTTTTCTTGGTAAAGGATTTCTAGGGTAAAATATTTCATTTTTTTTTATGTTTTCTTTATGTGTATTATATTTGTTTGGCTTTCCTTAGTTTTACATTTTATTCATCTCCACTATTTTGCATCAACTCTACTTGTTGCAATTTCTTTGGTTTAGAGTTATTTTTATTTTGGTACACATTCCACTTCACTTGCAACAAAATAACCAAACAAAATATTATGGAGATAAAACATTATCATGTGCATTCCTTCCATTGTTACATTTGCAATAGCATCATCTCTTTGTAACTTCACTATTACTAGCTAGTCCCTTCTATAATACTACCTTTCATTGAAACACCACTCACTATTGTGCTAACATTCACTACTATAACATATCTCCCTTGTAGCTTTGATATTGTACTACCACCCACATTTTCAACATTTCTTATTTCTATGAGATCACCAATTTTTGCATCAATATATTTGATATGCACATATGCTCTTTTGGGTGGACTACTACTCCCTACTACTTTTTGAGTTTGTACACAAGCACCCATTAGCTCAATCTTTTATTTGTAATTATTTTATGCAAATCTTTATATCCTTATCTTTGGAGTGTTATTACACATTCAACACACACTCTCCTCAATTTTTTCCTTAACAACATGCATCCCACTTTCACGCTCAACACTTCTTGCAACTACATTCGAGATCTCTCTCTCTCTCTCTCTCTTTATTTGTCCTCTCACTATATGCCCTTATGTTTTCTCTTCATCTACACATTTTTAATTCTCAAGGACAAAATGATAAGTCTCTTCTAATGATAATTTCTTCTCCAAAATTATCTTATTTTTAATTTACAACTTGAATCCATTCGCAACATATGTGATCTTTTCTTCACTGTCTTGTGGACACATTACTAAATTCTTCAAAATATTATTTTAAACATTTATTATTTTTCTTCAATATCTAATATTGTATTAATTTTCAAAGTGTAATTAGAATTTACAAACTTAGCTCTCAGTTTGGTAACCATCAAGTCTCCCAACTCCACATTTTGTCTTCACTTCTTCATTTTCAGACCCTCTTTAGCTAGCACCACAAATCATATGCATATATTCTCGATCTTCCATAAGGAAATTTCACCCTTTGAGGGTATTTAATCTTATTGCACTCAAAATTTTAGCGCATTTATTTAGTCCACTCCATTAATTATTTACTGTATGACTTCCCTAAAACTTAGGCATCTCCATCTTCATTTTGTGCTACTCTAGTCTCTCTACATCTTTTACATCACTCTCATCTTTTTCACATGTACCTTTGGGTAATCTTCTTCATTGAGTCAATTCTATGGCTTCCATCCTTTTTACCATGATAACCAACTATGGCTCACCAATAAAGTATCCAAAACACTTGGAAAATAATAAAGAAATTAATCGAGGATAAAAATAATAAATTGAATAATTTATGAAGATTTTTATGCATGGTTAAAAATGAGGGCCCCGTATAGATACCTAGTGAGATTCCCTTTCATGAACAATCACGTCCTTGGATACATGCCCTTTCATAATTTTGTTTTCAAGTTAAAGATTGTATTACCTCAAAATATCATGAAAGCACATACATCCAACAAGCTTCATCATTAGACATGGCACTGTGTGGGTGGTCTTAACCTGCCCAATGAGAAACTAAATATTTTTTATCACCTACCAATAGAGTAACTAACCCAAAATTTGAAAACGTATCATTAGTCCTAGCATCACTAAATTGTTTGTAACAATAATATAAAACCTAAAACTTAACATGAACATTCAGTATCAAGAATATGGGTAGGTGATAGGAGTTGGATATTTTGCACGAGAACCTAGAGGGACATGTGATGCAGGTTCACACTAAAAATGGAGTTCAATGTGTCCCAATCTCACATCAATCCTCTCTAAGAACACTTTCTGGTTACACTAGACTCTTTTAACATCGGATAAGGTAGAAAAAACATTATAATTTATGCCTGCTTATCCATCAACACCCTTCTCAACATTGTCTTTGTATGCTAGTATAAAGATAGGGTTGAGAAATAATGTTTCCTTCTTGCTCAGGTGATCGTCAGGTCAGGAATCCATGGTGATACATCCTCCATGATTTCATAATTTTATAGAGCCTGTATATCTCGAAAAACAAGTATCTCCAACTAGATAATTTCAGTCTAAGTTTTGGGGGGACAACAACATGGTAAGTATCAACAACAACCTAGGCCTATTATTGACTTTGGTTGTGGTCTTGGGGACTACATCGTCCCCCACATGCATACTACACATCCGTTGTTATTGCATGCCTCATTGGTAAAAATAACACCTGGATTTTTGACCCAAAGGATACAATCCTGACCTAGCGAAACCATGAACCCCACCCTAGTTGAAACACAAGTTTCGAAAGACTACATGACAGGTGGATGGAAGAGCCATGCCATAGGAAAGGGAACACAAAATTTAGGCAAAGTGGCCACACCCAAACATGTTATACAAAGCATAGTAAGTTGATGAAAACCACCCAGGTATGGCTCTGTAAGTAAACCTTGACGACTTGACACCCAAACAACCAACAAACCCAAGGGTAGTAGAAGGCTACCAAAATAATAACCTCGAGCCTATATAGACTGACCATAAAATATAGGTGCCTCTAGAGGGCAATAATAATGACAATTAAACCATGGTCACCTCCCAGATTATAAAATAGAGCCATCATCAAAACATTGAGAGCATAAACGAGACCATAGAGACAAATCTCAACCCTTACAAAATCAAACCAATAAACTTTTAGAAAAATCCATGGAGAAGAATAAAAATATTACGAGGTATAATGATCACTTGATCTGAGATATTTTACTTATAGATGCATCAGAATTACATGAAATATAGCTTATAAACCAGGGAACTTGAAAGCACATAAAACAATGTGGAAATAACAAGATAATCAAGAAACCATGACACAAAGATTTGATTATGGTGTTCGCCCAATTTGGACTATGTCTCTGGACCTTGCGCAATAGCGGGTAGACCTTCTTTCATTAAGTGGCATAAAAAGAGATAAAAGTACAAGCAACATTCAATTACAATCCTTATACCTCCAAGCTCAGAGATGGACGAAGAATGGAGAGCCCAGCTTCAGAAACAGATAGTACCATCGAAATCCTGGCGAAAAATCGTGTAAAAACACCTACGCGAATACCAAATTCGGATAATCGAGTTTTTTTCATCCTCTCGGAACCTCCTTGCTGCTCAAGGCAAGGCTCCGACCCCTACTACTAGGTCAGGTTACTGTTGCATACAATGTTCTGAAATATCAGCTAGTTTCCTCCCCCTTTCCTATGCATACAATCCATTATATATATCTTGGTGGCTAACCCCTCAATCCCCGAGTAGTTCCCAATAGATGAAAAGTATTAGATGGCATGTTTGCTTTAGGGAGAGATTCTCGAGCCCTTGAATAGTACGTGGTATCAACCCTGTCAAACATAGAAAAGCAGTCCACGAATTGTTTTCACATTAAACCTGAAACGACAGAGTAATCCACCGGTGTAGTTAGCCTCATCGCAAATCGAAATTAACATTTTCTATCGACGTACAGACCCAAGCCTTTACAATAGGTGCCTTGTGATAACAGTAGACCCAGTGGGCTTATTACACAATTCATAATATATTGGGTCTGAAGCCTCATCACAAATCACAATCGGTGGGAACCGGGGTTGGTACTCCATACCACTTCTCTCCTTTTGCGAACTGCAATTGTGATATATCGCATCGCAACCTGACTCTGCCAGGGTCGATTCTATAATTCTTCTTCCCTATGTGATTGCGATATGTGATTATCACATCACAATTCTTTTTGCCCAACGTTGATTTGAAACCACTAATTTGCCTTCTATCTGCGATTGTGATATTGCAATCAAAACACAATGGTGTTGGGGGCCGATTCCTTAACCTGCAAGCCTATGACTTTTGTGATTTGTGATATGTGGGGCCAATAACAGCCTGCCACTTGGCACTTCCCCATTCACTGTGAGTTTTTCCATGTCACTTCCTCCTACCACCTATCCAAGTCAAGCTTGATCTTTGACTTGCTTTAACTTCTTCATATGAA
Source organism: Pinus taeda (assembly GCA_000404065.3). NCBI lineage: Eukaryota > Viridiplantae > Streptophyta > Pinopsida > Pinales > Pinaceae > Pinus > Pinus taeda. The sequence goes on from APFE030241185.1 coordinate 182,851, forward strand.
CTCGGATTTGAGTGCCATTCACTCCGTTGGAATCATATTGATGAGCACTTCGATCCGATGCTACGTTTATAGAGTTTCTTCCACTTTGAGTTTTGAGCCTTCTTACCATGCCACAGGTAATTTTTAGAGATCCACCTAGATCAATCCTCCCCACTAAGAGCTTTTGGACTACAAAAAGCCTTTTCAGTCTATTAGCAAGTGAGGAAATTTGTCCCTCACTTTTTCTTTCTCCATCCACTGAGCTTTATTCGGATGCATTCCCTTGAAGCCAACGCGAAAGTACTCCACATCTCCCCGTCGTGAAGTTCTGGTTTTCCTATCGAGTATGATATCTTCGGGAAACTTGTCTAGATAATTTGGTGCAAAATCGTCCACTGTAGGAATCTGTGCAACCTCTTCGGTATCCATATTCAATGGAGGTTCATAAAGCTTCAGGTTTTCAACATTCACTATTGAGTACATTTGCATATAAGCTAGCAAGTCAAGATGAAAATCAATGTCTCCAATCTTTGCCAATATAGTGAAGGGACTATATCGAATGGGTCTCAATTTCTTCCCTTCTCCCTTCATTCTATCCTTGTTGATGTGTAGCCATGCCTTGTCCCCAACTTGAAACAATGGTCAACCCGGTGCTTATCATGTCGAGATTTATAATGAGCCTGACTCTTCTACAACTACTCCTGTATTGCTTGATGAATCACCTGTATCTGCTGAATAAAATTCTATGCTTTGTCCCTATCATCTCTTCCATTGTCACCCTCATATTTCCCAAATTCTATGTCTAAGGGATTCATGGTAGATAACCAAAACATGTCTCGAATGATGAGCTCTGTGTGGATGAATGTGCTGCTCAATTGTATGCATGCTGCACATAAGGAAGATGTTCATCCCACAACTTGGGATGTTTTCCACAATAGCCTCATAACAAGTGTACCAAGGTGCAGTTGATGATCACTGTCTTCTCATCAGTGTGTGGATGAAATGTCGTACTTATTTTCAGCTTAGTGTCCATCATTCTCGACAAGCTAGTCTAGAACTCTCTAAGAAAGCGAGAGTCTCGATCTGACACAATAGATGTGGGCAACCCAAAATGGACCCAAACATGTTGAAAGAAAAGATAAGGAGTCTGCTCATATTTACCTGCTTTTTACAAGGAATTAAAATACACATTTTACTAAAAATATCCACGATAACATACAAATAGTTGTGACCTTTCCTAGACATAGGAAAACCACCTACTAAATCCATGGACACATTTTCCCATGGTTGACTTGGAATAGGGAGTGGTGTGTCGAGCCCAAGTTTTCTATTAGAGGGATTTGAAACAAAACACAAATCAAAACCCTTTACAAAGCGAGTCACAATGTTTTTCATATGAGGCCAAAAACAAAACCTCTGTAAATGAAATAAAGTCTTTTCAACCCCAAAATGACCAGATACAAGAGAGGTATGAGCCTCTTGGATTAAATGTACCCTTTCATCAATGCGTATGCATAGTTTGCCAAGGTGATATAATAGTTTTCCCTACAAATAATAATTGTCCACTTGTGATCCACGGGCCAGTTTTGCATAAATATCTTTAAAATCATTATTGTTAGAATATTGTTTAGCATAACCTTCTAATGGTAAAGAAGCATTTTTCAAAACTACAGATGTAGAAATAGGACGGTGAGAAAGCATATCTACTACTTTGTTACTGGCTCCCTTCTTGTATTTTATTACTAGATGAAACTGCTGGAGGAATCCCATCCATCTAAAATGATGAGTTTTTTGAAGCTTGGTATGTGTCTGAAGGTACTAAAAGGTGTACAACTCCCTGTCGTACGTGGGATAATTCACAATAGCCTAGGAGAAAGTCTCTGAATGGTAAAATATAGGCTTCCTTTGCCAAATCAATACAACGCCCATGGCATATCTATAGGCATCCATTTCAATCTCAAAAGGTTGCTAAAGGTATGGTAAGGATAACATGGGTGTTGTGATGATCTTTTCTTTCAACGTGTCCAAGTATTTCTACTACTTACCTCCCCATTGAAAGTTCTGCTTCACATTTGTCTGTGTCTGTAAGGGAGCTGCAATAACAGAGAAGTTCACAATGAACCTTCTCCAATACTGTACCGCGCCCAAAAAGCTTTAGACCTTTGTAACATTTGTGGGCCCAGGCCACTTCATAATCACATCTACTTTAGAGGGATCTATTTTCAATTTCCCATTACCGACTATGTGACCTAAATAAACCAAAGAGGTCTTCCCAAACTCACACTTTGACAATTTTACATACAATTTTTATTTTATTTTATTTTATTTTATTTTATTTTATTTTTTTATTTTTATTTTTTATTTTTTATTTTTTATTTTTATTTTTATTTTTTTTTTTTTATTTTTTTATTTTTTATTTTTTATTTTTTATTTTTTTTGTTTTTTATTTTTTTATTTTTATTTTATTTTTATTTTTATTTTTATTTTTTTATTTTTATTTTTTATTTTTTATTTTTATTTTTTATTTTTATTTTTATTTTTTAATTTTTTATTTATTTTATTTTTAATTTATTTATTTATTTATTTTATTTTATTTTTTTATTTATTTTATTTTTTATTTTTTATTTATTTTTATTTTATTATTATTATTATTATTATTATTATTATATTATTATTATTATTATATATTATTTTTTATTTTTTTTTATTTTTTTATTTTTTTTTTATTTATTTTTTATTTTTATTTTAATTTTTTTTTTTTTTTTTCAGAAAATCAAGCACTTTCTCTACATGACATACATGTTCATCCCATGTCCTACTATAAACAATAATATCGTCTAGATATACAAGCACAAAATTATCAAGAAAAGGCCTAAACAGATCATTCATTACCCTCATAAATGTGGCTGGAGCATTGCACAATCCGAATGGCATCACCATCCATTCGAACAACCACTGTTTGGTTTTGAATGAAGTCTTCAAATCTCGTTCTTCTATTCTAACCTAGTGATATCCACTATGCAAATCCAGTTTTGTAAAATAGAGAACATTTTTCAACTGATTTAATAATTCATCAATGCATGGGAGAGGGTATGGATTATTCACTGCAATTTTTTTTAGCGCCCTGTAGTCTACACACATTCTCTATTTGCCATCTTTCTTTGGCACCAACATGATCGGTGAGCTGCACGGAGAAGAACTCGGTCTGATGACCCCTTGATTTAGCCATTCCTTCACCTATTTCTTAATCTCCTCCATCTCGATAGAAGCCATCTTATACATGCCAATATTCGGTAAAGGAGCATCCTGTTGTAAATGGATCTCATGTTGGATTTCCCTTTTTGGGGGTAATCCTCTTGGTTCTTGAAACAATCCATAATAGTTAAAAATGATTTCAAACAATTCTTTCTTATGATCAGGATCACAACCTTTGAAAGTGTCAGCTGTCTCGGCCTCTTTCGCTCTCACTACCATGAGAATGCACCCTTTATTGGAATTAACCAATCGTTTAATCTGTCCTGCACTTACAAGGATAGCAGTAACTTTCGTATGATGAGCTCTGACTATATATTCTACCCTGTCCTTCGTGAGGTGGTCTTTATTTTTGTGTCAAAAGAAAATTTCTTTTCTGTCATATAGATACAGAATTCCCAAGATAATTCCACAGATATCCAAAGGCACAACATCTAACTCTATCTCATCAACTAATTGGGAAGCAATAACAAATCTAGCTCTACACTGCTTAGTTACTTGTAATTTTTCTTTATCGCTTACCAAACCAAGTAGGTATGGACTTGGGTGAGGCTTAGTTTCGAGGCCTAACATTTTCACTAAGGAAGCCAAGATTAAATTTCCTTGGGAACCTGAATCGAACATAGTTTCCACCTTTGTGTGTTTTATAATAACTCTAATGTGGAATAATTCAATTCTATTTCGCTCATCACTTACAGGCTCATTCCAATAACTAGTACTTTCCATTGAATTAGAATTATTACTAATAAAATGAGTACATTTTGTGCCCACCACTATGATCAATGTCTCATCGCCAGAATCTAATCCAAGGTCCTACTACATTGTTGCCACTGTCTTTTGCTTTCCATTTTTGCTGAATCTCTTTGGTCTCAGCTCCGGATGTATCTTCCAATAGTGGTCCTCGTCATGAACTTCTCTCTTGCAATGTGTGAAAGATGGTGTTGCTCTGTCCTCTTTCTTGGCTACAACGATCTTCTTATCCTTCCCCTTGTCTTTCTTCTGGAATTTTCCATGTTGAGGGTTGAACGGTGTTTTCTTGGCTTGATCATCTTTTTCATTCTTGCCTCGGCTTTCAAGATGAATCACCTTTACGCTGGTTGCGTAAATCATATTAGGCTCAAACAATAATAGTGAGTGTCTTATGTAACTATGTAGTGCACCAACTTATTTAGTTACAGTCTCAGGCGAATCTAATGAGATTCCCAAATTCAATGCTTGTTTATGAAATTCTTTGGTGAAGCTTTGCACATTTTGGCCTTTACCTTGCCTTAATATATTTCCATTCCATTAGTGCCTTTTGTTTATAACCCAAAGGGTAAAATTTGTCTTTCAATGCAGAAATAAAACTAGACCATGAGGAAAGAAGGTTACCCGACCTTTTGCTGCCCTTTTGCAACTTTTTCTCCCATCAAACAAGGACAGTGCCACTCAGCCGAAGAGATGCTAACTGGACCTTTGCCTCATCTTCTTCGATTTGCTGAATTTGGCAATAGACCTCTATTTGTCTTATTTGGTTATTAAGTTTTTCTACACTACACTCTCCATTATACATGGGCAAGTCAAACTTTACCTCTAGCTTGAAGAACAATTTCTTAGATGTATGTTTGGAATCACAATTAGAGTGATGACAAATATTACTTGAAGAAGGAGAGGGAGGAGGCTCTTCTCCACCACCTTCATGATTTTATGATCTATTATCATTGGCATCTTCCTTCTCATGCCCAAGTGCCTTCTCATACTTTGAAAACAACTTGTCCACTTTCTCTGCCATATTGTAGAATACCTTGTGGAAATTTTGTTCCTCTTCTCAACGGGCTTCTTCATTTGCCATGTTTCTTCTTCGTTGTGCACATCGTGCTTTGGGATAAAAGGACTTAAGCATTCCTTCTCCTTTTCACATCTTGTTCCGGGTTAGCATATACTCATGAAATTCACATCAACAAAGACCTACTCTAATACCAAACTTGATCTGAGGTCTTTTAGTTATAGATGCATCAGAATTATATGAATCAGAGCTTATAAACCGGGGAACTTGAAAGCACATAAAACAATGTGGAAATAACATGATAAGTAAGAAACCATGACACAAAGATTTGATTATAGAGTTTGTCCAATTTGGACTACGTCTTCGAGCCCTGTTCAATAGTGGGGAGACCTTCTTTCATTAAGTGGCATAAAAAGAGATAAAAGTACAAGAAACATTCAATTACATTTCTTATACCTCCAAGATGGAACATGGAAGAAGAATGGAGAGCCCAACTTCAGAAATAGACAGTACCACCGAAATCTCGGTGAAAAATCGCGCAAAAATGCCTATCCGAACACCCAATTAGGATAATCGAGCTTTCTGCACCCTCTCAGAACCTCCCTCCTATTCAAGGCGAGGTTCTGGCCCCTACTGCTGGGTCAGTTTACTACTGCGTACAATGTTCTAAACTATCGGTCAGTGTCCTCCTCCTTTCCTATGTGGACAAGCCATTATATATATGCTAGTGGCTAACCCCTCAATCCTCGGGAAGTTCCCAACAGATGAAAAGTATTAGATGGTTGGTTTGTTTCAGGCAAATATTCTCGAGCCCCAGAATAGTACACGGTAACAACCTTGTCAAACATAAAAAAAAATAGTCCATGGACTGTCTTCGCATTAAACCTCAAACAAAAAGTTATTCCATCGGCGCAGTTAGCCTCATCACAAATTGAAATTGACATTTTCCATCAGCCTACAGACCTAATCCTTTACAAAAGGCGCCTTGCGATAACAACGAATCTGACAAGCTTCTTACACAACTCATAATATACCGGGTGCTAAGCCTTATCACAAATCGCAATCAGCGGGAACTGGGGTTGGTACTCCATACTACTGCTCCCCTTTTGCGAACTACGATTGTGATATATCACATCACAACCTCACTCTACCGAGGCCGATTTTGTAATGCCTTTTCCCTCTGCAATTGCGATATGTGATTATCGCATTGCAATTGTTCTTGCCTGGGGCCAATTTGAAACCGCTGATTTATCTCCGATCTAGGATTGTGATATCACAATCACAACTTGATAGTGATGGGGTTGATTCCTTAACCTGCAGACCTCAACCTTTTGCGATCAACGATATGCGGGGCCAATTGCGGCCTACCACTTGGCGCTTCCCGATTTGTTAAGAGTTTTTCCACATCACTTCCTCCTGCCACCTGTCCAAGTCAAACTTGATCTAACTTCTTCATATTAACTTGGAGTTCCATTCACACCATTATAATCAGGATGACGAGCACTTTGATCTGATGCTATGTTTATAGAGTTTCTTCCACTTTGAGTTTTAGCCTTCTTACCATGCCACTGGTACTTTTTAGAGATCTACCTAGATCATCACCCCAGTTCTGTTGGCCGAAAGGAAATCCACAATCAGGTGGGAGGAATCCCCACCAATGTTTGCAGAGACCAGCAAGGGAGGAATGAAAATTAAAGTACTTCTAACTATTCGTCCTTTTCCTTCCCCCCCCTTTTCGATTAGTTTGACCATACATGCAACATTATGAGAATATGTGATAACCTAACCCACTTTTATCTTAATAGGAATTACGCCACATCTTCTTCATCTACGCATATGCCAGGGTGTCTTTGAACAAAGCCCACTATACTTACCTACTGGCTTTCGCTCTTGAAGTGGGGGGTCAAGTTGAGGCCTCTCAATGTTTCCCAAAATACCAGAACAACTACTCAAAAAATGCATTCGTTAAAAAACATTTATCGTTTTCATACATCCCATTCACATGAAAATGCATTAAAGGGGGCGACCATGCCACCCCTCTATTAACTCCTTGCGTTCTATCAGGGTGGCGGGAATGCTCCCCCAAACCATTACCATTCTCGAAATTCACCCCCATCCAGGGTATACATGTCCTTTCATAATTATTAAGTATAGTAATAATAATAGTAATACATATTTATGCTCATAACGTTAACTCATTTTCTACAACATTGCTAAAATTTATTTACTTATATCATTTTATCTTCTTCAATACCAAATTCTCAACAACCTCTATCTAATGCTCTTCAATATTGGAGTTGTGTCTTTGCTTACAATGTCTATTGAATCCTATTTTTTTACAACATTGTTGAAATTTTATTTTCTTTTGGCCATTATATATTTTTCAATACCGCATTTTCCATGACCTTTATCCATTTCTCTTCAAGATTTAGGTTGTAACTCCCCTTACAATGTCTATTGAATCCTATCACTAAAAAGAGATTCACTCATACATTCAAATAATATTTTCCAACATCACAATACCCTTGCTAGAGTCATCTACATTTATCCTATTTCACTATAACTATTGTCCTATACAATTCCCCCCTTTCACATGATAACAGTTGTACCCATCTCTCCTCTTTTTAATTGGAATTATCCCAATCCTTTAGGAGTTTACTTTTTTCATATCACTTTATGCAATGAAGTTGCAAACCTTTGTGATATCACACACAAACACACAACTAAATTTCTTCATAATTTCTATAAGCATGTTCAATTCTAATATTAACGCATATCCACCATAGTGTGTAATTCTATTGAAAGAAGCATAAGTACACTATAACAATACAACATTAACTAGAATAACCAAAACAATAAATCAATACTATCTATTACACAAATTGGCCAAGCTCTCAAGCGTCCATTAGATTCTCAAATCCTATAGATAGGTCTCCGGAATTCATAATTGTCTACATGACAAAAACAAAGCAAGTAGAGCCAATGGTCCTTGGCTCATTTAAAAAATCCATATCTATGCTTGCATTCTTTGGACTTTGGCCTTGTAACTATTTTAATTGTTCAAATTCTAGGTACAATGCTTCATTTTCTAATGATTCACAAAAATCCACTATGGACAATAAATATAACACTACATTATATTTTTTACTTATCACAAAATGAGAGTTGAAACTTCAAATGTACATGATAACTATTGTAGGAGTACCCCTACATCACTTTCCATTACTACAATGCCAACATGGCTAGTCTGTATCTTAGATGAAGCTCTAGCAAATGTGACATAATGGTCCACAAAGGATCAAGTAGTATGCATAATGTAGACACCATGATGGTTTATAGAGTTACTAAGTGTCCCAAATGAGGTGGAGTCCAGATAGGTGTCTAAACAACTAATTGGAGGAGACACCATGAGTGTAGGAGAAAGGTTGATGTGGACCACAATGCACCCTTTCAAACACTAAAGTAATGCAATACTAGAGGCCAAAACCACTCTTTTTCTCTTACGCACTATCACAAAAGTGCAAAACTCTATCCCCCACTCTCTCAAAATTAGAATATGTTCCCTAGTTTTAATAACATGTCCCAAATATTGTTATGCATTTGTAACTAGCACTTTAATGTAGGTTTTAACCCCGTACAGAAATTACCTGCATACGAATTCTAAAACACAGAAAATAAACAATGCGAGAGCATAACACATAAAACACATGTACGCAGATATTTTCCCCTGGATCCCAAAACCGGGACTACTAGCTTGATTTTACATTATATTCCTTTCAATGTTACAATACATGTTTATACATGTTGAAGCATCCAATACCATGGATCGAAAACCATCACGTCCAAAACCATGAACCGAAAACCATCGCAGCCAAAACCATGGACCAAAAACCATTGGTAGGCCTACCCAACCTAATATAGGGTCCCCCCATTGCGTAAATCGGTGCAATGAAGGGGTGGCTATGCCCCCCCTCTAACCCCCCGGTTCACTACGTAGGTTAGTCGTGGAAAGAATATAACACAACCCAACATTCTCCCACTTGTTGTTTTCTTTCCATAGGGAGCCACACGAGAGCTTAGTCATTTCTCCAGCCTTGCAACGCCCATTGTTTCTCTACACCAAGAGAACTTCTCAGAGCTCGCAGACTTTGTCAAGGCATCTGCAGTATTCTTCAAAGTATCCACCTTTACCAACAACACCTTTCTGTCTTCTATCATATCCCTCACAAAGTGATACTGAACATCAATGTGCTTTGTCTTTGAATGATATGCAAGGTTCTTTGCCAAAAAAAATTGCACTTTGGCTGTCACAGTTTGTCCTTATAGCTCCCTGTACTAACCCCATACTTGAACACAATCTATACAACCAAAATATTTCCTTGCTTGCATGAGTGGCTGCCATGTATTCTGCCTCTGTAGTTGATGGTGCCACTACAGATTGTTTCTTACTCATCCGACTGACTGCACCTCCAAATAGGTTAAACACATACCCACTTGTAGATCTTCTCTGATCCAGATCTCCAGCCCAGTCTGCATCAACAAAGCCACAAATATCTAACATTCTGTCCAGTCCTAGTCTTCCTTGGTAGCACAAACCATAATCACTAGTGCCACACAAATACTTGAAAACCCCCCTCACTGCTGTCCATGCTCCTTTCTTGGTTTTGACATAAACCTATTCAATACTCCCACTTCATGTGCAATGTCTAGTCTAGTACAAACCATTGCATACATCAGGCTACCGACTGCACATGCATATGGAACATAGGACATGTCCTCTTCCTCTTCTTATGTCTTAGGACACTGTTCAACAAATAACTTCACACCTACAAGAGTAGGAACCTTCACCGGTTTACTATCCTGCATCTTAAACCTCTGCAACATTGTCTCGACATACTTCCTCTGGTTTAACCAGAGCTTCCTCTTTTTTCGATCTCTTTTAATTTCCATGCCCAAAATATAGTTTGCAGCACCAAGATCTTTCTTGTCAAATTTGGAGGACAATTGGGTCTTCAAATCCTGGATAATTTCTTTGTCATTTCCAACCAGCAACATATCATCCACATACAAGACCAGATAAATAACATGGTCACCAATTAATTTAAAGTACACACAGTGATCTGCTTTGCTTTTGGTGAAGCCAAGTCCCCGTATAAATGTATCAAATTTCTGATACCACATCCTTGGTGACTTTTTTAACCCAAATAGAGACTTCTTTAACTTGCATACCAGTTTTTTCTTACCCTTCACCAAAAAGCCTTCAGGCTGCTTCATGTAGATCTCCTCTTCCAGATCCTCGTGAAGAAATGTTGTCTTCACATCCATCTGTTCTACCTCAAAATCAAAAGCAGCAGCAACAGATAAAAGTAATCTAATAGAAGTTACCTTGGTTATAGGAGAAAAAATATCACCAAAATCAAGTCTCGACACATGGGAATAACCTTTTGCTACCAACCGAGCTTCGTATTTCTCCACCTTTCCTCCTGCAGTTGTCTTCTTCTTGAACACCCATTTGCTACCAATGGGTTTCCTTCCAGCCGACAACTCCACCAGATCCCAAGCCTCATTTTTGTGCAACGATGCCATTTCATCAACCATGGCCTCTTTCTAGAGTTTTCCGTCCTTTGAATCTACTGCTTCCTTCACAGTTCTGTGATCATCATCAGTAATAGATAAAGAAAAATTTAAATAGAAAACAAATGGACTATACATTTATGGCTGCCTTCTTTCTCGAACTAATCTTCTTACACCCGGAGTTTGTGGCTCTTCATCTTCTGATTCCTCCTCTGCTGTAGAGTCTGATTCTTCCTCCTTTAGTTCAAACTCTATCTTCTCAGGTTCCTTTGGTTGGAATTCATGTTTAACAACATCTTTCACCTCTCTGAAAACCACATCTCAGTTGTACACAACCTTCCTTGTTGCTCGGTTCCAAAGCTTATAACCCTTTAAACCATCCTTATACCCAATAAAGATGCACTTTTCAGATTTACTATCCAACTTGGTCTCATTTCTCCTTTGGAACATGTACATATGCATCACATCCAAATACCCTCAGATGTGAAAGAGAGGGTTTCTTACCA
>APFE030241185.1:196571-220830 GCA_000404065.3 Pinus taeda
AAAAAAAAAAAAAAATCTCGGGGCAGAGGTGGGCTACCCACCCCCCTCAAACCCCTGGATAGGGGGGGCTTCCACCCTCCCGTGACCCCCTCGCTGCACAATCGGTGCAACGAAGGTGGGGCTCCACCCCCACTCTAACCCCCCATTTCACTACGTAGGTTAGTCGTGGAAAGAATATAACACAACCCAACATTTAAAAGCCCTTCTTTCCAGCGATTCCACTACATAGAAAAGTACTTAATGTTGCCATTTGTCTCCAACACACTTTTCTTACATTGCTTCAAGCTCTTCAACAAGTCCTTAAGGTCACCAAGAATTATACTATGATTCTAGAAGTGGGAACGTGCCATAGTTGCACACATGAAGACTCTGATGGTCAAGAAATAATTTTTTTTAGTCTCTTCCCCTAAGGGAAAATAATGTCCTTTGCATCGAACATGACTAGTGATAAACTTTCATTCCATTGATTCATCCCACACATAGGAGTAATCCCTACTTTCATGCTTTTAATTATTTCCCTAGAGGATGGATAATACATAGGGTACGAGGTGGGTTGATGCTGATTATTTAACTTCATTCTTTTCATCCACATGCAAGTATGTGTGTTGAATGGGGGGTCTACCTCCTTAATGTGAATACTTCACATGGTAGGGGATATGTGGTGATTAATATAATTCCCCCCTCTTTGTGATTAAGAACCCTCGGGTAGGTGAAATCCCTCATTTGTTTCCCTATCCACCTCAAAGTTGAGATTGTGAAGGATATGCTAAAATAGTATTGTGTCAAATTCCTCCCCTACATAAACAAGTCTTTGGCAAAATTTGGCAAGATGGATGTTGGTAGGGAGTGTCTAATAATAAAGGGATTTTATGATTTTATAGAATTGGTATCATCTTAGCCTTAAAAGCTCATTTTTCTTCGAGAATGATAATGCCTTGTAGAGCAACCATCACTTCCATCTTCATTATACCACCAAGTTCCTAAGCATACTCTATTTTTTATTTAAATTTCATATATATATATAATATTATATATATCAAAATTATATAAAATCCTTGCAGCTACTATTCCTTAAGCAAACAAATTTGTAATGTGAGGTAGGTAGAAAAGGCATGCAATTTTTTGGTTAAACTCATATCAATTTGGGTTTGACCAATTTTTTTTGCAAATTTTCTATAGTTTAAAATTGCATATTAAAATATATTATTTTGCAACAATAATTTAATTTATTTATTTTCAATCTGATTGGTTGGAGTCTTATTTTGTAATGATACCAAAAGTAATGTTCCATATCTTGTCACTGTGGTGGTTATATAATTAGTCTAATTTTAGTTTAATTTGATGAAAAACATGATACAATAATACTAATACTAATTTGGAAAGAAATGCCAAATTCTAGCATTATGTAATGCATGTGTGATCTCAATTTTCTCTTTATTTTTGTTAATATTATAAAAATATAAGCTTCCAAACCTACATGGAATATTTTTTATATGAAAACAAATATTAAATTAATTTCCTTTCCCATAGCCAAGTTAGGCACCACATAGGTGTATGACTACTAAGTCTAAAATGCATGTGTGATCTCAATTTTCTCTTTATTTTTGTTAACATTATAAAAAAATAAGCTTTCAAACCTACATCGAATATTTTTTATATGAAAACGAATATTAAATTAATTTCTTTTCCCATAGCCAAGTTAGGCACTACATTGGTGTATGACTACTAAGTGTAAAAAGGCAAACATACTCTACCCCTCTAGTTTTGAACCTATGACCTCTTAAGAGAAAAGACATGTTCTTAATCATTAGGCCCATTCAAGCCATATATTCACATTACCACTTTCTATATTTTATCATTTCAAAAATTCTAATCCATTGTTACATAATAACATATTTGAGAAAATAAACATGAATAATAACATACTTATTTATAAAAACAATAAATTTAAATAATATCTACATAAAGTTTATTTTATATGATAATTATATTTTAATAGAAAGATAATTTTAAGTAATGCATTTTGAACGATATAATACAAATTTTAAAGGTTTTATTTCCTTTATCATCACATAGTAATTTTTTATATGAAATTAAATAAAATTTTAATTTTTCCTCATATATTTTTTTATATGCCCTATGCTACATATTAACCTTTTCTCCTAACACTTGGTGAATATTCCTTTTTATTAGATAACTATCTAGATTCTTTTCAAAAAAGATGAATGCCTAAAGATTTAATAACATATATATTTTCTATTAAGAATGCTAAAGATGTAAAAACCATATATGCTTTGAGATATTAGAATGCTAAAGCCTTGTAAAGACCATAAAATGCTTTTGAGATATTATCAACCACAACTTGTCTATAACATCATGATTTCTCCATTTAGAGTTATAATATATTAGCACATTATAATTTAAATTAAGCTAATATATTTAACACTTATTTAAGATAAGAGTGTAATCGCTACCACAAATTTTTTTTAAAATTAATTAATTATAAATTAATCATAATGTATTAAGAATAAATATAATTTGTCCCGGAATTATATCAAGAAATAACATTAACAACGTGATGCCATCAAATGTATAATAGCTAAATGAAAGGGGTATACTAACATGGAAGGGGAATGATATGAAAGATATATGTGGACATGTAACATGTGTGGTTTAAGAGAGCATAATGTGGAAGTTTAATTTGTATGATTAACCTATTTAATTTAGGTGAAGGGGAATGATATGAAAGATATATGTGGACATGTAACATGTGTGGTTTAAGAGAGCATAATGTGGAAGTTTAATTTGTATGATTAATAATGGTAAATTCAAGTATCTATTAAATTTAAACTGAATTTATTTTACTCTTCTTAAATTTTAAATATTATATGAAAATATTTCTTGTATTTAACTAGAGGAATGCTCTTTAACCCAAAAATAGGGAAAAAGAGAGAAAAAAGGTAGCTTATGCGAAACCAATCTACATACGACCCATGAAATAAAAATCCATGAATTTAAATCTATAATTATTCAAGTCTAGGAGTGGTCCATTCTCCTTTAAGGTGGTTCGCATTTCTTGATCTCTCCTGTGATATTTTTATTCACTTGAGTTAAAATAAAAAATAAAAAATGACAAAGGGCCATGTTATAAAAATGTGATTTTCATGAATGGCTGGGATGGTTCTGAGTTTTTTACATAATGTTTTATAATTAATTAATTGATTTTTCATTATTAAAATAATAAAAAATTAAAAAATAATATAATTATTTTATGTGTGGAGAATTTATTTTTATTATTCTGGATATTTTTAGTTTATAATATAGTTTTGTCATAATATTATGGGTCGATATCATGCTTATCATACCATGATCAAAAACTATAAAAAAACTATAACTTATTTTATTTGACATTTTTTTAATTAATAAATTTAATTAAGAAAGCAAAAAAATGCATAACTACTTTAGAGATAAATATACCTTTTTGATTTGTGTATACTACTAAGAATATTCTAAAATATTCTATGGAAATTAAATTCGTACTCCAAAAAAAACATACACATCAATATAATTAATTGTATAATATTATTATGTGAGATGTTTATTTATAATTAATATAAATTATGATTAAATGATACAAGGTTAACATTGTTTTCTTATAATATTTAAAAAAGTAAGCACATTACTTCAAATAATAAAGAAGTGAACACAATAATAATAATAATAATTAAATTATAATAGTAAATAAATAATTATTTATTGTAAATAAATTACTAATATTAATAAATAAATAAGCAATGTTATATTTAAATTAAATTATTGAAGGTATATTTATTTATGGATTGATTAGTATTAATCTTAATTTTTTCGAGATACAATTTTCTATATTTTTTATTATAAAAAACATTTATATTTTAAGAGATCTATTCCTTTCAATGTTTGATAGATCCACGATGAATATGGATTTACATTGGTAATATGATATTGTGACTAATCTTAAATGAAGTACAACATTTATTTTTGCACATTTCCTCTTATTCTCTCCAGTTTCATCATTCAAATGTTTGTTTTCACCTTTAACTTCGTAGGGAGTTGCATGAAAAAGACGGAATCTATCTTTTTCCCCCATAATTAACTTAATAAAACGAGTTCTCTATGCTTGCACTTATCATTTGGTAGGGACAATAGCATATAATGTTTGGTAAGAGTTGATTGCATCGACCTAGAGATTAATGTTTTTAATTAAGTTCTACCAAATATGATGATTATTCATTTCATTCGTAAGCCTCTCCTTGGGAATACATAATGTTATTTCATAGTCTTGTGTTTGGTTGGCTCAATCTCAAGCCAAGGTCCACATTGGTGTCCAACAAAGGGGGTCCATTGCGGTCTAAAAATTGCTTAGTCAATCCATAGGAAGGTTTCACTCCAAACACTATGTCAGAATTAGAGATTATATAGGACTTACATGGCATGCCTATCGCGACAGACACACACTCCATCCATGGCACATAGTTTTCCTTGACCATTATGCAAAGTAATATGCATCATATGAAAACTCGTATAAACACAACCAATGACTAACATATCATCACAACCATTATTACCATTTTACTTAAGTGCACAAAACTTATTAGATTATATATTGTTCATTCATTAACATAGTTAAGGATTAAAAATTAAACACACCATCACCATACAAAAGCAAGAAAATAAAAATTTGAATGGGGGGCTAATTTCTTTAATATCCAAGATGAAATAATACATTTATCAAGGTGACTGAGAGTTGCAACTGATCAAAATATATTATAAGAAATCAGGTTAGTTCGTAACCCCAAACATACTACAAAACTTGACATTTTACAACCCACTAGCCATCAATAACCAACAAATGTTACACGAAAAACACTTTTTAGCGAATGCTTTTGGTGTTATAACAAAGAAAAAAATGATAAAAATCCTCCAATAAAACCTCTACTATTTGTAGTAGATGTTTGAATGATTTTTCACTACAATGAATGGGTGGTCAAAGGTTCTAGTAGAGGTTTTTTTAATAGTGTGCTTAAATATCTAAAGTGCACTAGTGAATTAGTTATATTTATAATGCATCAATGCTTTAAGTAACGATATGCACCTATACCTCAAAATAATAGCATAAAGCACAAGTGCATACAATATATTTATAGAAAGCTAGTGTGTATTTATATATTGAAAGCACCACCTAAATTATATCAATAATACACATTGACGCTTCACATTTTTATACACAATGATTCATATTGTATATGTTATCAAACCTTGGTGTGTATTCTATGTAAATAAAGTGCGCACGCGCACACACACACACCAATACATATACCATCTTGCACGTTTTAAGTTTAGTAACAACAATAATAACATTAGTAATGACATCATTGAAGAAACTGGTACATTTGTTGTCATTAAGAGTACTAATGCTTTTATTTTGATTTTATTGCATCAATGCATAAAATATGTAAATACTGCATCAATGAGTAAATTATATGTATAAACTACACCAATTTGTTCAAACGAATACAATGCAACGATATGTTGTAGTGCTAAAATTTTCCATTTTGTGGGTGTGCAAATTCAACCTTTTTTTTTTAAACAAAATGCCAATTAATCATAATAAAAATAACTATTTTATAATAATTTATTGATTTTCATATTTAAATTATTGAATCCAGATGTAATCATTGCATTAATGAGATGTATCATTTAAACCTATATACCAACTCTGTATGTTTACTATCAACGTGACACTTCACAACACTATACAAGAATAATAAATCCATTTATTATATGTACAAATAAGACACCCTTCATTATATTTACTATACAAAAATAATAAATCCATTTATTATATGTACAAATAAGACACCTTTCATTATATAAAATAAGACAACATAAACATCCATGCTATTTAAAATGTCAATAAATAGTTGTTATAGTTATAATTGTTATAGTTATTGGTAACATGTCATCATCCAATTGTGACAATATGTTTTCATTAAACAACATGTCTAATATATACAAGTTGTGACACCCAATAATCGTGATTATCATTCATTGCTCAAACGATTTGTTGTTACCTAAAGTTGCTTGCATACCTCATATTGTCATCATTTGTACATTGTATTGTACTTAGGTTATTTGGAATATTTAGTTGATTGGATTGAGCTTGACATATAATTAATATATAATGAGCATATCTTCATATGTAATATAATATACATGATTTTGTAAATAAAAAAGAGTACGAACATTGTATCAATTGCTTCATAAATAATACACATTCTTATAAAATTATTTTTTTTATGTTATTTTTCAAAATATTTTTAGTTAGCTTTAGTCCATACTTTGTTTCTTGCAAGTTGCATATGTCATGACAAAACATAATGTACTAACTTCGTAATTGGAGAACCCACAGTAAAAACCATTTTTCTGTCAGCGTTTCAAATCCCAACAGTGATCTATCATCATGACTATTATTGAATGTTGATAGTAGAAGAGTTCAATTGCGAGATATAAATAGTTATGAGGTAAGTTGTTTTGATTAAAGAAGATTGACTATTTTGATTAAAGGAAAAAATGAAAGTCGACTGCTAAATAATTATATTATCAAATATTTTATCAAATTAGGTTTATTTTAATTCTAATCATATAACATTTATTTATGATGATAGATTAATACTAATAGTAAATAGTAAAGGTGAGATTTCTTAGTAATATATTTTCTCTTCATAATTAATAATTTTCTCATAATAAATAATAATCATATATATAAAATTTAATATTATAATAACAATTTCTTAAAATAAATTAATTAATATAATAAAATAAAATAATGATAATAATAATTATGAGAATAAAAATACTAATATAAATAATAATACTATAATTGTTATGGATTATTATTATATTAGTATTATAAATATAAATATTAATAATAATTAATAATGTTATGTTATGTTATAATAAATATAATATTATAATAGTGAGATTTTTAAGATTAAATGAGATTATTTAGGGGTTTATTTTTTATTTTATTTTTTTGAATTAATGATAATACAATAGTTTTAATACTATAATGATAATTAGTGATAATTTATAATAAATTTATTAATAATAATAAGTTAATTTATAATGATAATAATTTAATACTAAGTAATCAATATTAAAATAAAAATATATCTAACTAATTTAATTAATAGTATTTACAATATTAATAAAATTTAATTTAATATGAATAATAATAACACTGACACTTAAAGTATAATTAATAAAATAATAATAGTACATTTTAAAATTTTTATTATAAAACTTTAATAGATTAAATTTTTAAAATATAATTAAATATTAAATTATTAATGTCTTGAGACAGATTTTAGGAGATAAAAAGGGAAAAAATACATATTGAGGGCAAACCTAGGAAGCATTGGAGGTCGTTATTTCTCTGATTAAGGGAAACCAGCTACTACTTATCTCGATGCCATTGTCCCTGTTGAGATTATGTGGATGTTTCATAATCTCAAGAGCCTCTCTAATTTTCCGCTTATGATGATGTTCTTCTCTTGCGACAATTGAGGAATTTTCCACATAGAGATGGTGCCTAGTTTTAGAGGAATGCTCTGCCAGGGCTGAAGTACGAGACCTATCATTCCTAATATCCGCTACATGTTCTTTCAGTCTAGTTTGCAAGGAACGACCTGTTTCACCAATGTAACTTTTCCCACATGAACAATCTATTTTATAAACTCCTTTAAGTTGGTGTCTATCAACATTATCTTTGACAGACCTCATACTTTGTCTAATTGTTCCGGGGGTTGAGAACTGGGTAATTATGTCTTTCTTTCTCAGGATTCTTGCAATCTTGTCTGATACCCCTTGAATATAAGGTAGAAACACCTTCCCACACAAAGGTTGGTCTTGAGCTTTAAGCTTTTGAGATAACACCCTTCTTTCAGCCCTTTCTATAGCCATTCTAATTTCTTTTTCTTTGTAGCCTATACTTTTAAACATTGATACTAAGTGCCTCTTTTCTTCATCTAAATGATCAGAATCAGAGATTCTAAGAGCTCTGATAGCCAGAGTGTTCAGAACGCCAAACTTCTGGGATGGGTGATGGTGGGAGTCTGTGTGAAGGTAGCTCTCTGTGTGGGTTGACTTCCTAAAAACCTTATGCCCTAAGGAGCCATCCTCCTTCCTAATGATAAGAACGTCTAAAAATAGGATCCTCATGTTTTCTTCCACTTCCATGGTGAATTTTATCTTACGGGAGATAGAGTTAAGGTGAATGAAAAACTTATCAAGCTTTGTTTTTCCATGAGTCCATTTTATGTTTGTGTCATCTACAAATCGCTTCCACCAAGCTGGTTTCAAAGGGTGTGATTCAAGGGCCTTCTTTTCAAAATATTCCATGTAAAGGTTGGCCACAATTGGCGAGAGGGGTGATCCCATTGCCACTCCAGATGTTTTCTCATAGTATCCACCTTGGAAGGTGAAAACAGTTGATCGTAAACAAATCTCAGCTAGTTTTGCGGTTTGGGGATCAGTAACATCTTTTATAACCTGAATGGCTTCATCTAGAGGAATCTTGGTGAATAGGGATACTATGTCAAAGCTCACAAGGATGTCATCCTGGTTCATCCTCTCATTTTTAATAAGTTTCACAAAGTCATGGGAATCTTTAATGAAAGAATCAATGTTCCCAACAAGAGGCCTAAGGATCTTGGAAACATATTTAGCAAGTTCATAGTTGGGGAGCCAATGGTATTAACTATAGGTCTAAGAGGAACTCCTTCTTTATGGATTTTAGGTAAACCATAAATTCTTGGGATAGTTTCACAAGAAGGTACTTAAAAATTTGTTGTTGTTCCATTATTTATAAAACAAGGGAGCAAAACAACGTAGCTACTTACCAATTGTTTAGTTAACTCTTGATACTCCAACATATACTCACAAACTATAGGATTCCAATGTTTATAAAATGTTCAGATGACTCTTCTTCGTATGTTAATACATATTATAAAACATCCATGGATAAATGTAAATCAATTAAAATATATAAATCACAATATATATGAAATCTTAAGGAAACAAATTAAATACTCACAAGCTTTTGATTAACCATGTTTTAGCTTTATCATCCCATCATGTGTTGAATGAGTTTCATTTTTTTTTTTTTTTTGCAACATCAAAATAATTAGAAAATTAATATTCCATTTAATAATTAAACTCTATGTACAAAGGAAAAATCATTAATAACATGAATTTGATGCATGTTGTTTTTGGGATGATTCTTGCTATGATCAAAATATGATCATGCCATTGACCATATCTTTATGCAAATTTTTCAACACCTTTGCTAGCATGTTTCATATATCACACCAACCATCCTTTGAAATGTTATTGATGTTCTTGAAAAATGGAGGACACAATAAAAAGTAGATAATATTTATACAAAAATAAGTATAGAAACATTAATTTAGCAATTTTTCGGATTAGTGTATGCATATTACCAAAAAAAAGCAAGCTTAACAATAATACTTAAATAATTTTCCTTCTGTTATTGTGTGTTTTGGCTATTACAAAGTTTAAGAGGCCCCAATGATTATTGTTTTAAGAAATCTTCTTGTAATTTATGTATAACCTAATTCTTGGGGCCATTGGATTTATTTTTGTATTGTAAATGGAAAATATGCACATATAACTTTTCACTACATCCCTCATAGTGTTCTAAATATTTCCCCTCTCTCATTAACTTCCGATACCACTTTAGATGAACTATGGACTAATTTATCATCATTTACATTCTTCATAATTTTTATCTTCTTAGGGAAAATTTATATTTCCTTGTAGTTAGTCCTTGCACAACATTCAACAAGGGAAAAATTAAATATTTGAAATAGACTAGCAATTATTGTTAAGTACATTAACAGTGAAAAACTAAATAAAAACTTAATATTGATAATATTTTGGTCCACCTAATCCTTCTCTTTGCAACATTTCCATTAAAATTTTGCATAATATTTTGGGCTTTCCTTATGGTTTTGCTCTACATGACATCCATTATCCAGTATACATCACTTAAACGTATAGATACTTCAAAATATTACTTTTATAGTAAAATTGAAAAGAACTTTCCATGTTATGTTGTTGAGATTTTGTTCGCTCTCCCTTGTTGCTATAAGAGTTTTCCCCTAATTTTCTATCAATAAAATCCTTGCATAATGAAATACACAAATTAAAAGATATATTTTACAAACTAAATAAATAATTTCAAAGTGATTGTTAAGCTCTAGAAAAAGCCCCATGTTAAGCATAAAGCCTCATGTAAATCCCTAAATATTGAATTATATTTCTATTTTGATATAAGTGTTGGTCGACTAGACCCTATAATTATAAGTGTACCCTCTTATATATATATATATATATATATATATATATATATATATATATATATATATATATATATATATATATATGAGATCTAGTTTTAGAATAATCTCATCTTGTACATTTATTCTATTGTAAAAGGAGGATTCATACTGAAAGACGATTATATTCCACTTTTATTTCTATTTTTCAATATGTGTATCTACTTCTCTCTCTATTATTAGGCTATGTTGGTGTGTATTTTCTAACACATAGTATTAGAGGCTACAATCCTAGGGGTTTTATCCTTTAATCAAAATAAATTAGATCTTTCATTTTTTTTTTTTGAAATTTCAAGTGGAATTTTTTTAGGAGAATGATGATAAAGATCAAGGTACATGTGGTTAAAATTTTAGGTTATGGGTTATTACACTTTTTGAGATATATCATGTGGAAGTTAAGTTTTGTGACTACTCTTAAAATTAGTTTCAAATAAGTAGTCTTAAATTTTTTGCTTATACTAAGAACTTTCAGACCATTGAATTTTTAATACCATTATGATACTTATCAAAGTACTTTTGGTAAAAATTTCAAGTTTTGGATCGTTGTACTTTTTCAAACAAAACACGTGGAAGTTAGAGTTTTTGACTAGCTGTGTAATTAATATCAAATGAGTTATTTCAAGTTTTGTGATACAACTATTTTACAAACATTTCAAAATTAAATTTTTTAGGATACTTTGGGGACTTATCATAATACCTATGGTAGAAATTTTGGGTTTTGAAACATCATAAATTATGAAATACATACTATGGAGATTAGTGTTTTTGACCAATCTAAAAACTAGTCTCAAATATGTTCTCTTGGTATAACTATCATATATGAAGCTTAGAAATTTCAAATTGAGAGCCATTATTTCATTTAGAAAGAAGTTAAATCATAATATTTCATGTAAAAATTCCAAAAGAAGATACAAAACATTGAATATGTGGAATTACATAAAAGTTTGTGATTTAGAAAGGGCCAAGAATCAACAAGTTTTGGGAATTTAGTATAACTTTCACTTGGCACATCAAATTTTGGTCAAAACAATAACATTTTAGAGAAGACATATTGGAGTGACATGGAACAAAATTTTAGACACGGGGATGAAATTCTAGAGATACATTAGGAAAATTTCCAACTTCAAAATAATCTCCAAATCAAGGTTTTAAAGATATGTAACTTATAATTGGCATAACCTTTTATTAGAATATTTATTTTTGGTGATTCAAAAATTGTGATAAAAAAATGAGCATCATTATTTTCTCATATGCCAAGGGGTTCAACAAGACTAGGTCTTCTAAAAGATAAGACATGATATTTGAAGACAATTAAGACTTTGAACACATGGCATCTTAATTGAAGAACAAACTTGATAAAATGAGTGGTAGTACATTGAAAATTGGGGATTTATCACATTCCCAAGAAACATTTCAAAGGAAAATGGAAAGCTTAATGGATCAAAGAAGGAACAATTACAAAATTTCATGAATTCCATGGAAACCAATCTCTTATAGGGATACCCAAAAAGGGATATGGATATCTACCGAAATCATTGAAATAAGGAAGAAAATAGTGTTGAATCTTAATCACATATGGGGAATATTTTAACATAGTTGATGGACACAAATATTGAATCTCAAAACCATGATGATTCATCAATCTAAGATCAACATAGTTGGGGATTCAAGTTGACACTAAGGAACTACTCAATTCCTAAGATTGATATGAAGAAGCTTTATGGTAATGATCATATAAGACAGATAATTTTGATGGAATAATTCTTTGATCTACATCGAGTTTCAACTTTACGAAAGATAATTCTTCCATCCTATTTAGAAAATGATCAATTTGTCTGGTATCCATGACTTTGTGAAGGGAAAAAGGTTTATGTTATCACTTGTTCTATTTTTAACATAGTTACCAATCAAACGAGAAATATTACCTCAAAATGAGAAATCTAGCCCAAAAATTGCAAAAAGACAACCCAAAAACGAAAATTGTGTATGCCATAATGATGTTTTTTTTAGGGTAAATTTTCAACATTTTTTTTTTAAATGGAAATAAAAACCGTTTTTTTTGCAAAATGGATGAAAAAAACACCCTCAAAACAAGAAGTGTTGATGCCGAAAAAAAAATGGGTTACAATTTTGACACTTTTTAGCAATGGAATTAAAGATAAAATATCAGGACTTTGAAAAACCGTAAAATTCCATAAATTCCCAGACATGATGTTAACAATAAAATATCATGTCTCAAAGCCTTATAATTCCAACAATTTCCATCCATGTTGTTAAATAAACATATCTTGACTCTTAAAAACCCTAAAAAGGTAATTTTTTTCAACAATAACATTAAAGATAAAATATCATGACTCAAAAAACCCTTAAGATTTTGAAAAATTTTCAACCATGGAATTAAAAACCTTAAGTTTTTAACATATTTCAACCATGAAATTATGGGCAAATTATATGACTATTTTTTTTTTTTTTAAAATGAAGAAGTAAATGAAAGATTCATTATTCTAAGAGTAATTTTTATTTTAAATGCTAAAACTATAGCTCTTTTCAAATCTTAGCCTAAGACAACTTATCCCATTGCAACAAAAACCTAAAAATCAACCATCAAAATGAAGTGTCCCCTTTTAATGAGGTATTAGAATTTCAACATTTTTAAAGCTATCTTATACCAAATGATAACAATAAATAATATCATGGCAATATCACTGTATAATTTAAAAAATCAACATTAATTTCTAATATTTCTTTACTTTTAATCAAAATAACAACTTTGGTAGATTGAATATAACCTACATTATTTTGTAATTCATTATTGCACTCACATTGCATTGTGGATATTCTAAAGATATGATTTCTTCAGAATTAAAACATATAATCCAACAAAAATAGAAATTACTCAAAACTTCATGTAAGATCATATGGAAGTCAAAATATATATTTCAAGTTACCTGCAAACATCTCTAAAGAGATGAATTCTTCACAATTAAAACATATAATCCAACAAACATAAAAATGAATCATAACTTCATGTAAGATCATATGGAAGTCAAAATATTTATTTCAAGTTATTGTGCAAACATCATTTACATAAAATGTCTTAGACATTTATTCGAAATCACCCATAGGTTCTGGCACACCATCGGAATCTACATCTTCAGATGAATGATTGGACGCAAATGAAAATGACACATATTATTCTCTTTCATCAGCTAGAGCCCCATCCGAGTCAACATGCATGCCCACCCTTTCAGGTTTCAAAAGTCTTCTAGATCTATGACTAGGTTCAACAAACTCCCATATCAACATTGTTTCTTCTGGTAGCAACTTCTTCAAAATCTCTATGGTCCTGAAGCAAAGAGTCCCTCTCTTTGTTAAATTTAAGTCATAGATAAGTATGTCAACATCCTCCAATTTTAAGAGGTCTACACAACGACGATTTATATTTGTACCCTTTCTTTTTCTCTTTTTGCCAATTTGTTTATCAACTACCATCTCTTGCTTGTACACACCATTGAATGGGTGGGTATTTGTGGCATACCAATGTATTTCAACAACTGTAATATATTCATTTTATCTATGACCTTTATAACCTTGGAAACCCATAATGGATAGCCAAGTTGATCTCCATATGCTAATAATGCTATCATACAACCCTCCTCAACATCTTGTACAAAACCCCTCTAAAGGTTTTCCATGGCTTCACGTTGTGCATGTGATATTCTAGAACCAATATAGATTTATCTTTCCTCTACCTATGGGGAATTAATAATGCCTTGAGATTTTTGTTGTTCAACAATGTGTCTTTTCTCCTGTTCATTTGACATATTTTGCGGCCAAATAAATGGAGTCTTCAAAAGTTTATATTAATTTATTGATCTCGAAATGATATCACTTTGATTATTGAAAAAAGACTCCCACCAAATTGAATCAATAACAACAAAGTACTCATATGTATCTCTAATACATCTTTTAATTTCTTCTAGGCATTCATAATAATTTATCTCTCTCTTATTCCTTCATGCATTATGGAGTTCAACAATTGATTTTAATAATATTATCTTTGATGCAAATATTGGATGAGCTAGAATGAACTTCAAAAATGCTAAACTTGATGATGACCCCCATTTTGCAACAATTGAATATTTCTTGCCCCAGATAAGTGTTTTTCCATCAATTTATTTGATACGAAATTGATGCTGGAAGATGATGTCATTAAGTTGTTCAATGAATTTCTCCTCACCATGCGATCCCGGAATAAACCTTCGCATGCCAATAGTTTCTTCCAACACATGAAAAATAGGCTCTGTAATGTATGATTTCTTAATACATTCAATTAATGATGGCAGGATCCCAACATCCTTCCTCCTCAATGTTACTAAAAAATGACTAAACATATGATCAATATGGTTATGAGTGTCCCCAATAAGTAGGAAACCAACCTTTACCTTTTTAAGAATTCCCAATTCGACAAACATGTTTAGATATCCAAAAAGAACTTGAATTTTGTTTTTACGGCTTGTGATGTCTAATTGTAGATACAAAAATTCAAGAAGAATACAGACCAATGAGAAACCACATCATGGATTATATTCATGGTCATATTTGCATCATTATAAATATTTGGAGCTGTGAAATAAACCCTTGGCAACATCTTCCCACTAAATACCATAAAACCAACCAAGTGAAATTGAAAAAAATTCTCCTTCTATAATTTTTTTGGTATGCGAACAAAATGTGGCATAAGTGTTTTCTTTTGGTCCATACCATCAATTATCAAACCCAAATATTTATTTGGATGATCATAACAGTTATTTCGATGCTTATACAATTTTTGTCTTTCACTTGTTTGTTGATTGTGATGCTCTTGAAGTGCTTTGACAATGGAATCTGCACATAAAATAAAAGAAACCTATTAATAAATATATTTTCATAGTTGATAACTATCCAATTTTTAAAAATAATGTTATGAATTCATTCCTGTTTCTTCCCCTTTACATTTATCCCTTTTTTATTTAAGAGAATCACATGTACTGCAAACCCCCATCCTTATCTTCTTAGGAATATGAACATTGTTGAATTTTTTCTTCCATACCCTTGTAAAATATGAATATGTAATAAAATTACCATCTCCTTAGCACATTCTGCATATTATTTGTATAAGATGTAGATTTCTTGTCTTGAGATATTATCTGGAATATGTATTGTGTCTTTATTTGGTATACACTCTCCATGCTTTAAAAAAAAAATATTTCATCCATGACATTGTAGTAATTGTTGATGGCCCAACCTCTCTTTTATAATGTACTTCTAAATAAAATGTAGGATCTTTTTCTAGTGTTTCTTGGATTCTCGACAAACGAAAATTACCAATTGAATGAAACATTTTAAAAGCCTTTCTATAGAGAAATTCATTCCCAATATGATAATCATAACCTGCTAGTGTAGATTACATGTAACCCACTAAAGATGAATTTTGCATGATTTTATTCATTGAAAAATATCTCTTCCTTTGCTCAAAAGAAAACTTGAAAGCCATATGTTTCAAGCAATCCTTTCGATAACATTCACTTGAAATCAGATCACTGATAGAACTTATACTTTTGAGATATTCTTTACCAAACCTTGTATAACTAGAATATTTTGGATTGATATGAAAAGGTCTACTCCTACTCCTAGATACATGTTGATGGTGCTGGACCCACCAACATGTCAGGGGATCTCCCCAGTAAGAAGTCCCAACTAGACCTCAAACCATTTGGTGTAGGAGTCCCAACAGTGGGTTGTACGATATCGCCATGACCACGGTTGTGCATAGAGGTAAGTAAGATGTTCGTGTTGGTAGCAACGGTGTGACATGAACAACAAGCCAAGGAATATTCATGAATGGTTCAAACACATCGAAGGTGGAATGGGTGTGCCCCTTGGAAACCTGTGTAAATATGAAGCTTGGAAGGGAACACATGAGAAAAGATGCACCACGAATTGGAAGGCAAGAAAACCAGCAATCCAAAATGATGGTTAAACCAATAGCACATCTCAGTAAGATTCATACATACATATAGAAAGAGTCTATACATACACGCGTAAGAAAACATATACATATATCATTAGAGTAACCAAGTTAACTGAAATACAATAACAACATATGCATTAAATGTGTTGGCTCTATTATATTAAGAAGTGAAAGTTCCAATCATACAGTACAACCATGACCAATCACTAGTCTCGATAACAAAACGTTACAGTCACAGCCGCTTGCTCCTCCAAAGAGATTTACTAGCTCTGCAATGTGGAGAAGTCAAGGATCGCTACAATACTCTCCAAGCTTTCTCTAAGATACTCCTATTGGAAGCTTGGCTACCTAAAATCCTCTACAATGAGTTATGAGGTTCTATACATAGCGAAGGATGGGTTGACCCTTGACATTCCCCTTTGTGATTGTTCACCTACCCTCATGACTTTTCAACTACTCTATGATTATTACATTCAACTATCGACACTTGGACTTCCACTTTACAAGATGTTACATACAATCTGTACATGTAACCATGTGAGACAAAATAGGTCTGAGTAAGCCATGCAAGACATCACTAAGACTCAGACAACTATGGGAAAACCAAATTTTCGATATCCTCATGACAGTTGATGGTGGCAAACTGATGCCAATCTTGGTAGTTCGCGAAGGTGTTTGTGTACTCTGTGGTGACATCTTTCTAGAAATGAAATCTTGCCTTTGTTTCATTTGGGTACACTAATTTGGCTCCTCTATCCAACTCATATGATAACATGTGCATCATCATCTTAAGTGTGGTTAGACCAATGACATACTTATCCATAGTGTCTACGTTGATTGCTAAGTTTGTGCTGGTGGCTACATGCATCAACTCGTCAAAGTACGTGTCCAACTCCAGTCAGAATTGATTCTTTGTCTTTGCCTCGGTGAGTGTACCAAGAATCCAAGGATGCCTTGCAGAGGTAAGTAAGATGTCCTTGTTGGTAGTAAGGGTGTGACATGTGCAACAAGCTAAGGAAGGTGCATGAATGGTTCTAACACATGAAAGATGGAATGAGTGCACCCCTTGGAAACCTATGTAAACACGCAACTTGGAAGGGAACACACGAGAAAAGATGCATCATGAACTGGAAGGCAAGAGAACCAAGAATCCAAAGTGATGGTTAAACCAACAACACATCTTAGTAAGATTCACACATACATATACAAAAAACTGTCTATACATACATGTGTAAGAAAACATATACATATATCATTAGAGTAACCAAGTTAACTGAAATACAATAACAACATATGCATGAAATGTGTTGGCTCTATATTATTAAGAAATGAGTTCCAATCAAACAATACAAGTGGGACCAACCAATAGTCCTCATAACATAACATTACAGTCACTGCCGCCTGCTCCTTTAAAGAGATGTACTAGGTTTGCATTGTGGAGAAGTTAAGGCTCGTTACAATACTCTCCAAGCTTTCTCTAAGATACTCCTATCAAAAGCATGGTTTCCCAAAAGCCTCTACAATGAGTTATGAGGTTCTATAAATAAAAAAGGGTGGGGTGACCCTTGACATTCCACTTAGTGATTGTTCACCTACCCTCATGGCTCTTCAACTACTTTATGACTGTTACATTCAACCATCGACACTTGGACTTCCACTTTACAAGATGTTACATGCAATCTGCACGTGTACCCATGTGAGACAAAATAGGCCCGAGTAAGCCATGCAAGACATCACTAAGAGTCGAACAACTTTGGGAAGACTAACTCTTCGACATCCTCACGATGGTCGATGGTGGCGAATTGATTCCAAGCTTGGTAGTCAGTGATGATGTCTGTGTACTTTGTGGTGACATCTTTCTGGAAATGAACTCTTACCTCTGTTGCATCCGAGTACACTGGTTTGGCTCCTCTGTCCAAATCGTTTGATAACATGCACATCATCGTCTTGAGTGCGACCGGACTAACGACATACTTATGCATATTTTCTGCGTTGATCACCAAGTCTACGCTGGTGGCTATGTGCATCAACTCATCAAAGTACGTGTCCAGCTCCAGTCGGACTTGATTATTTTTCTTTTCCTTGGTGAGTGTCCCAATAGATGGGATCACATGCATGCGCACAACAACATCCATGATTCTAAACACCCATGCATGTGAAGCATGTAAACTAGTGATGAGTTGCGAGAGTTCCTCATAGTACCGGATTTGACTCTGGATGTGTGCCTTGAACTCAACCGTCTTGGGCTTCATCAACTTGTGCAGTGTAACGAGGCTCCCTTGTATCTCATTTTCCATGTTTCCATGCGGTTAACAATAATATGCAAGTTTGACAAGATACGTGCTCTCCTAGCACAACGATGCTGCCAACCGTTGAGATGGACAACTACCTTATGCACAATACCAAATCTAGAATACAACATTCACATGACTGTCTCAAGGGATGATACTTCATCCATTATCGCCTTCTTTAAATATGCTCTGGTGGATGCTATAGCCTATTCTCCTCCCTGCTTGGCCATGTGTAACTCCTTATCCATTCACTCGTTCTTTGCTATCAAGAAGCAAACTAGTTAGTGGCTTCGGCATATGCTCTGGTAGCATCGGCTAATGCTGTTGGATGCTTACGCACATCAGATACGATCACTTATTCCTCAAACTACATAGGAGATGTGTGGACATATAGAGTAGACACTCTGCGTGATTGAACAACTCTATACTTCGACTCATCGAATGATATGTTGTGCATCTCTGCTTCTGGATTGTCTCCAAGGATCTCAGTATCTCCTTGGTCACTCAAGGCTTTCTCTACTTCTAGATCTGGTGAAGACGGTGAGTTGACCTCTTGGTTGTAATCCATGAGGTCGATGTATTGTTCTAACTCTGGTTGCTCCATCTCCGTATCCATCTACTCAAGTATCGGTTCAATCTATTGAGCGAAGTCTTGCTCCTGCAATTGATCACCTTTTCTACTTTATGCCATCTACTTGGATGAGTCTACAACCTGTATGGGCACAGTTTCATCAATCTATGCATGATGTGCCTCCTACAGTGTCTGTCCCTACTGCGCTTCCTTTTGCTATTTTCACAACTCTTGTTCTTCCCAGAGTTGCTGCTTCAACTCTTGCAACGCCTTCACTGTTTCCTCCATCATATGTTTATCTCTTTGCTTTTGCGCGTTCCTCTTGTCACCTCTTCGGCTCTACCTCCAAAGCTGAATTCTCCACAAGTGGGTCTGCTTTGAACTTGCAGCTTTGTTCTACCTCTACGTTGTCAACAATCTTTCTCTTGCCTTTTTCACGTGCAGGTATGTTACCCTTTGTTGCTTCTAATGCTGGTGCTCTCCTAGATGTTGCTTTGCACTGCTTCACTAACCATTCCAAAACCACGCAGACCAGTTCATTGGGCCTGGAGAAGCTGTGACCATATCTCCATGGGTCTTCCTCAACCTAATGACACGCCCCATGGATCCAAGGAAATTTCACTCTTGCATAGTGATCCTTTACAAATCAATGCGGGTCATACAGATTGAAGCTTCTCATGCCGAAAGTAAATCTTTTGAACTCTTATGTCTCAGCGTCAACATGCTTGAGATTCTGTATCTCATACAACCTAATCCGCAACGGAAGAGTGGGCCAAGGTGCCTTCTTCTTCCAATGTAGTCTAACTTATAGTCCTGTCGAGATGTGGTACGACACTTCTTGCATGATGAGCTTTTCCATGGCAAACTTCGGCAAAACATGCAGAGGCTTCTCCGTGTTGTACATCCGTATGAAGGTGAAAAAAGGTGAAGCATACCAATCCGCTATTTCGATCAGTGCCTCCATTGATGCCTTTGATATGCAAGGTGGATCCTGCTCAAATATTGTACACTAGGGTCAAAAAATGGTCTAACAACTGTGTGATGACTCCGTGGAAGCTGCATTCAGAAAATAGTCTGCAATAAGTATGCATAGAGGTTTCTGCTGATGTCCATGCCCACTTCAAGCCTGGGAACTTCTGATGGGAACAAATTGCATCCAAGATGTATGTGGACATGTATATTTATACTTGTTGACCTTTGGGCAATTTCAGAGCTCTTGTTACCTATTCCTTCAACCTGTAAACCAACATGTCAGACCAGTTGCATGCTTTGCCTTCACTAGCCATTTGGTCCAACATGATCACCCAACTCTACGGGAAGTTCTTCGTTCTCTCTTGGTCGTACATGCAGCATGCAAAGATGACCAAGTACCGATATGCCTTCCACAGTATATTTTTTCTGGTAAATTTGGTTGGGTGTCACCCTAAACTTGGCTGGATCCTTCACCAAACTCTTCAAGATATCCCTGGAGTTTGCACTGTTGCTCGATATGCTGAAAGATGTCTCCACTATGATCATTAGCTTCGGCAAGTGGTATATATGCTGATAGCCCTGTGCCTTGAAGGTAGCAATCTATGTCCTGCTGACACTTTTTAACACTATTGTCTCGGGATCAGTGTGCGAGACGATCCAATGTATCATGTTTGTGCATGGAAACACAGGATACCTGCATGTAATTCGGTATAGGACAGATTTGTGAATATTCACATAGACCCTGCAGTCTTCCAGATCTTCCCCAAATGTTCCTAAGAATGTATCATTAATATCCTTCCATTTCAACTTGATGTATTTGTCTATGAGCAACTTGGTGTCTTCGTAAATCGGCAAACTCATAGACACTTGCTCAACTACATCTCCAGTTGTGCTTTCGTCAGTGTCCTTTGACCCTACTCTCTTAGAGGCTATTGAACTTGAACTACTGATAGATGGAAGAACACCTGCTATACCTGGAGAAATTCATGGCAAGTAATTTGTTAGTTGAAAACTTGGGAGAGTGGTGGAAATGATTGCACAATTTTCGCTGGGAGGCTGGGAGACTGACTACAGAAATTGTGCAAAAGGTAGTTCATATTGTCGCGAGGATGTTTGACTATTGGAATTGCACAATGCGCCATCTTGGATGACTTGGTGGCTCGCTGAGATTGCACAATGCACAATTTTAGTCAATAAGGCATGTAGGCCCAGGGACTACATTGCGCAATTTCCCGGGCCAGTAGAGCACCAGCTCTCAGAATTATGCAAAGCAAGCCTGGAGGACAATGTATAGCTAGTTTTAGACATTTTCTGGGAGGACGGTAGTCTTCCCTCTTAGAAGTGCGCAATGTTGTCTTGGTAAGACAGGGCCCCAACCAAGGTTTCCCATACTCGCTGATGGGCAATTGAAAAAATATGAAGATCTGAATGCATCATGAAACTGAGTGTAAGCGAGAGTGAATAATATGCATGCAAATAATGAATGCAAGATTCATAAAACGAGAAAACATGCATGTGTGTGAAATAGGTCACTGAATCAACGAATGTCAGTGAAAAATAGTTTCATGCATGCCACAACAGTGAGATGTAAATGAAATCCCCACATGGTGCTTGTATAGGCTAACATGCATGCAAACGACAACAAGCATTCACAGAATTCAAGTAGGCAACACTCACACAAGCCAAAACACAAAAAGCGATAGAAATGCTACAAAAAACATGTAAAGCGGACTTACCCAGAAATAAATGAGCTGGATGTGCCGAAGTCTCATAGATGAGTTGTGGGATGTCAGAACCCCAAGATAGATGTGAAGAATAAGCTCTGTAGTGTCGAATAAATAATTTTGAGGCTTATGACGCATATGCCACAAATCTAGGAAAAAGCGACACTTGGTGGGAAGTTTCTAAAATGATCTTTGCATGTAACCTCTAGCTACTAAAAATAGATCCCTAAAATATAGGGATGCTTTTTGCATGTTGCTTTTTTTATTTCAAGAAACGCAACCCATGCATGCAAATCAAGTTTGCTGGGTCCCGGAAGGAACCGGTCAACCTGAAGGCACATGCAACAACCTACAAAGATTGGGAGAGGGATTTGCGCAATTTATGAGCTAAACTTGGCTAACTGTCCCTGAGGGATTGCACAATTTTTAGGGTCATCAAGTGACTATTGTCCAGAATTGCACAATTTCTGGGTTGAGCTATAGTTCTGGGCCAGATTCTACAGTTTTCTTAAGGAAGCCTATCTGACTGCTCTATGCAATTTCGGAGCCCAACAGGCTGCCCAATAGATTTGCGCAATTTCTGGAGGGAAAGTTGGTTTCCATTTAGAATTGCACA
This sequence comes from Pinus taeda, assembly GCA_000404065.3. Classification (NCBI taxonomy): domain Eukaryota; kingdom Viridiplantae; phylum Streptophyta; class Pinopsida; order Pinales; family Pinaceae; genus Pinus; species Pinus taeda. Next base: position 219,216 of record APFE030241185.1, read on the forward strand.
ATTTTCTGAGGGAGCTTCTCAGCCAGAAATTAGCTTAAGTCCGGAATGGCAGCCTGTGAAGGGAGTGAAGAAAACTGACATGCAAAGACTAGAAATCCACTGAAAAACAATTGAAGCCTATGTACTTGATAGTGCAATACATGTTGCTAAGGATGGTTGGTAGGGAGGCTCCAAAATGAAGCTAAGGAAAAATTTTGGAGGGTGGATTTAGTCGTTACAACAATACAATATTTACTTTCAATGTCTCCATCATTTTTTTATTCTCTGTAGAAGCATTTTCATCATCATTAGGAGGAATATTATCCTCACTACAAACATTCTAAACATAGTTAGAAATTTCATCACCATAATTGCTTGGAAAATATAATTACCATCCTCGCCTGAAGGAAATTCTTCACTACCAACGTCTACGCTTTTTAAAATCCTGACTCATTCGAAATTCTTCACCATCTTCATTCATGATTTTGATATCCTCCCTTGGAGGATTCAATTCGTCATCACCATGAGTGCCTTTGGAACACTCACTTAGAGAAAATGCATTATTCACATATGTGCCTCTAAAATGATCATTTGCAAGAAACTCTTCATCCTCCCCTTCATAACTAGTGCTTACATAATCCTAAGGATTAGGACTAAGTGGAAAATATGACTCTCTATTCATAGTCAAATTATCATTTGCAAGAAATTCTTCATCGTCCTGTTTATCAGTGATGGTCTCATAATCCTTGGGATTAGGACTAAGTGGAAACTTTGAATTTCTATTTAATGGAAATTCTTCATCCCCCCCTTCGTTAGTGGTGCTCAAATAATCCTTAGGAATAGCACTAAGTGGAAACTTTGAATCTCTATTTACTAGAAATTATTCATCCCCCCCTCCCCTTCCTCAGTGGTGCTCTCATAATCCTTAAGATTAGGACTAAGTGGAAAATTTGACTCTCTATTTACTGCAAATTCTTCATCCTGACTTTCATCAGTGATGCTCTCATAATCCTTAGGATTAGGACTAAGTGGAAAAATTGACTCTCTATTCACAGGAAATTATTTTTGCTTCCCTTCATCAATGCTTCTCTCATCATCCTTAGGATTAAGACTAAGTGGAAATTTTGTCTCTCTATTCATAGTGAAAGAATTCTTTTTATATTAATCAAAATGAATAGAGTTGTTGCATGGTGAAGATGTCGATGCTATAGAAAGAAAAATTTCACTATCAGAAGAATCCATGACCTTCAACTAAAAGATGTCAAATGATACAAATGCATTCTCTCCCAATGACAATTTATAGCTTAGAGATTGAAAATTTCTCTATAAAGTTTCCCCCCAAATTGTTTCGCCAAAAATTTTCCCTTCAAAGTCCCTCCCCAAAAACTTTTGTTGAAAATTTTCTCTCCAAAAATTTCCCTCCAAAATTTTTGTCTAAAATTTACTTGAAAACATATTACTAAATCTTTGGTGTTGAAAAATTTCACCCTACTTTCTATTCAAAATATCCATAAAATTTTTCGTTTAACGCATTCATCTGAAAACAAAATGTTTTTTCTATTTAAATTATTTAACATTGACTACGTAACTAAATTAATTTTTATAATTAATATTTTATTTTTATACCACAATGAAT
>APFE030241185.1:223712-287710 GCA_000404065.3 Pinus taeda
ATTATATATGTGTTTTTTTAATTAACTAATTTAAATTTTTACGCATGCACGCGCACACACACATGCACATTCAGGAAGATGACATCAAAGAAGGTATATGTGAATGTTTCTGGAACAATGACAACAATTTCATCATCTAAAGTTGCAGTTGGACACTTTATGAACACTTCTGAGCATACCTGAACTAAGAAGCATCGTAAAGGTCAAGAAATTTTGGCCGTCAAGTACATTCAAGATTATTTATGAAGGGAGAAATTCACGAGAAAAAAATAAAGCAAATTTTACATGGCATGTTAAAGATATTGAAAACAATGATAGTACACATATATATCTATATTGTGGTATGATTAACTTTGATGAATCATACGAGGTGATGGGAAGAGTACGAGACATATGTTTGGTGCCAAATACAAACATTATTTATGTTCTTGCAAAATTTCCCAAGACACATAAAAATATTAGATATCGTCTCTCAAAGCTCATGTATGACACATATGAAGAATCTACACCATTCCGTGAAGAAATTGCAACCAACATTTCAAATAACATTGTAAATCACGGAAAATTTATCTCAAAGTTTAGAAATCTTGGCGAATTTCACTATTCTGTAATATGGAAACTATAAAATGTTTGTTGATATAGTTGTAAAAATATTCAAATTTCTAATGATTCTATATATAATCTCTATATAATCTTGGAAATTTTTAAGTTAAAATAATTTTATATTGTAAAAATTGGGTGAATCATTTTTAGAAAAAAAAGGGAAATTTATGAATCTTTTTTTTGGAAAAACATGGAAAATTAGCCTACCTGTGAATATTAGCCCCTAAAATTTTCTATGTTGTAAATATGTTTATTTATATTGATGTGTTATGAATTATTGTAAGGATCATTAATTATTTTTATAAATGGTTAATCATTGACATATTGGAATTTGTTTGATTGGATTTTGTTGATAGTCTTTCAATGATGTTGGAGGGTATTTATTATATAGAGCCGAATATTATGAATGTGAGTAGCAGTTTCCATACAGAGACAAAAGAAAAAAGGAGAACGAAGCAAAGAGAAATAATTCATGACACTGCAATAGTACATACAAGGGATCATCAAAGAATCCCTAAGGTGGGTCAATCTAAAAAAGATAAATATGTTGTTTTTGGAGATGTGGAAACTGAAGCTGAAAAATATGTTACCATTAGTGAGAAGGAGATTAGAACTGTTGTTTAAAAGAAGAAAAGAAATAAAACACCAAAAATAAAAATGACCACGAATGTCTCTCTTCTAGTTGATGATGAGGAGATCATTTATGTAGAAGAAGATATGTTAACTAGTAAGAAAAAGAAATCAAAAGATGGTAAATATGTTAAAATCATGGGCAACAATGAAGATCAAAGTGAAAGTTATAAAGGCAACAAAGAAATCAAAACACCAGGTGTTGATTAGAAGATGACATTATTAAAACAAAACAAAATTCCATTCGAGATAACTTGATGAAGAATACATTAATTAATGGTGGCAAAACATTTCAACTTAGTCTTAACCAATTCTATAGGCCGGATGAAGGACAGTCTCAATATCAAATTAGAAAGACACATCACCTACATGTCCATAGTTTGAAAACATTGTTCGGGTATAATCCATATGCAGATGTGGTGGATTATGTGGTTCTTGTTAATCCAAATCAAGCTCCTAAGAAAGAGGCATTTGATAGGACACAATGTTTTGAATATAAATAATATGTAATTGGAGGGAACCATTCAACAGAGGCCAAAAGACAATTGATCAAGGAATATCCCAATAACTCTCTTTTTGAAACAATGAAATGCATCATTTATGCTAGTTTAATAGAAACATAGGCAAAGTTATTGGCACGTGATCATAATGCAAATAATGAGTATAGAATGTCTATGAATTTCATCCAAAGGGTCATATTTGTTCATAATGGATTTGTAGAAAAATGTGGTGGGGATAAGATAAAAGTCAGTTTAAGCTTTCAGAAGGAATGTTGTATGGAAACAGGTTATCAAATTGAGGATAAAATCAATTCAAAAGGTGTCAAAGTAAATTCATAATTATTTAGAGGAATGGATAAAATTTTCCAGTTGGAATTTAGGACTGGGGAGATATGGCAATTGGTTGATGAGATTTTCGACATGTGGGAGAATATTTCCATAAAAAATCATAAGGTTAAAAAGTCTAAAGCCATAATATGTACCAACAATAAGACAAGTCCTGAAATGAAGCAACTTCCAGATGATATGACTATCACACATTAGAGAACATTGTAAGGAGTGAAGGATGACAAACTAGTCAAATCAATACTATGTCGTGTGTAGTCAGGTGAATTGTCATTGGACGAAATGTGCTTGAAATTTCAAAAGTAATTTTGTTAAGTTATTTTTACTTTTTCTTTGATTGTAATATTCTTTTAAATATAACATATTATTGTTGGTAGTATTTGTTATACATATCACTATATTAACAATTTTTTATTTTATTTATTCAGTCATAAGATTTATATGAAAATACAAGAACATATGGTTAGAATGTTGAATGAAGAGAGTTGGGACGATGTTGTATGCAACTACCCAAAATCAAGTTCTACAACAACACTTAAAGATTTTATCTTGCATTCAAAAATGTATGTTGATTTTTACATTTATTTTATTCATATGTAATTTTATTTTATTTTATTACATTACTTACACTTATATTTGTTTATTTCATTAAATATGTCAAAGAAGGATATGAGTGGAGTACAAAATAATTTCAAAAGATTTATTGAAAAAATAAAGTCGGAAAGGCTGAGAAAACAATGTCTAGGAATGTTGAACTTGATCCTACTCTTACTCATTTAATTTGGAATGGGCTAGACACTATCCAATATCAAATAATACAAGGTGATTGTGAAGACATTGCAAAACACATACCTAAAAGGGAATATGCCTTGATTATTGCACACATTCATCATGGTTTCAATTTCCCAGACATTGGATATGATAGTGAGCCTTATACTTATTAATATTTTAATAAATTGGTTACAAACTTTCAAGAAGTCATAACATCACCACTTTGGATATTTGTGACATTCCATTTAGTCACACAATTTGCAATGTTATTACCAAGCTTCAAGGGAAAAACAAACTCAAGGATGCAACTTACATGGTAAGACATTGAAATTGTATGATTGATTAATGTTAATTTTTTTTTTTATTTATGTACAAGTTAATTGAACTTTTACTATGTCATGTTACAGGAAAAAGTCAAATCTTATTTCTTTCGGAGATCAGCCAATTATAAGCAATTGTGAGTTCATCCATGTTGAATGTTGGATAAAAGATGATATCTATAAGCCTATTCTTTTGAATCGAGTAAGATGAAAAGAGCCATAGCCAAATACTAGTTCATGATACTTTCGTAAGAAAGTTAACATGTGAGGATAAAGAAGCAAAATGAGAGATAGTTAAGAGTTATCAAAAAACGCAAACATTGATAAACTATCTCATAGATTTATGTTCAAATGAAGGAGATTGGTTTTGTGTTTTGTTTCAGGTTCAGGTAAGTTTTATTATATACAAATGAATTTTAATATATTTTTTTTAGTTTTTATGTGTTTATACTAATTTACTTACTTATTTCCTCTATGCTTGTTGAATAGGTACACCACTAGCATGTTGCTTACAACAAAACAAAAAAATGCATTGCGATTGAAAAAGACCCACTAGAATTATTGCTCTTCAATTTCTTCCAGATGTAATGCAAGAAGTTGGTTTGAGGAATGGAGATTTTAATGAATCACGTGTGGAAAAAAAAGTAAATGAACCACAACCACCGTTATATGGAATGATTGGAAAATGACACTTTGGGAGATTTGTAGACATGGAATATCCATTAGAAGAGGATAATGAAGAAACTCAAATAGAAAAGATTGTGGAAGAAGAAAATAATGAAGTTGTAGAAGATGATGAACATGGATTACACGATATCGTTAATGAACTTTAAGTTATGCTTGCAAATCAAGCCCAATTTTGAGACATATTCATTAGTTTTACTTGTAATGTTTTGACTTTGAAATTTTATGAGAATAATGAGCATTTGATTATTGTTGTTATATGTTCAATATTTGTATTATCTAAATTTCACTTTAATTTTTATGTGAACCACTTTTTTTGTAAAAAAAATTGTGATTACCGTTATTTTTTAACATAAAATTGATAAAAAAAAAATGCTATTTTTAAAAAGTTTTTTTGTTAGTATTTTTCCATATAAATGGTTTATTTGACATATCGTTTTTGACAAAAGTCTCAAAATGTGTATTTTTTTGTCAAATGTTTAAAATTATCATTTTTTTAGTGACAATTATTTGATGTGCATTGAAATATTAATTAACATTACATAGAAATATAGAAAATACTAACTTTAAAATATTGACCATTTTTTAATTTTTTAACTATGCGAAAAAATTAAGATTTCATTACAACAAAAATTGAAAAAAAAAAAAAAACACAAATACATAAATACACTTAAAAATAAATATCTTAGGGAAGAATAACACATTAGAAAATTTAAAGTGTCAAAAATAAACGTTCTAAAAAAATGGGGTTGATGTTGTATCAAAATCATCATGAAAATCATTCACATTTAAAAAAAATTGTTCATACTTGATACATAAGAAAATTTAAAGTGACAAAAATATGCTCCAAAAAAAAGTGTATTATAAATCACCACTTTTTAAAATCGAGTGATTTTTTGCTACCTCAAAAAAATGGGTACTCGACAATTTTCTTGTTTGATTGGTAATTATGTTCTTTAAGGATGAATTGATAACACATTACGGGGATATTAAGAGCAATAAATTATTTAGTCAATTGAAAAATCTGCTATAAGAGTGATCAATAAGACTATATGTAGCAACATGCTCCCTCTCCTAACCTCACTTGACCTACAAGGTTGAGACATCAACAAATATATTAAATAAGAGAAAACATACCATGTTTGAATTATGATATCAAGCATAATAATGGGAATAAATGCATTGAGAATAAATTGTTCTACTTAAATGTGAAGTGGAAGAAGATCAAGAATAAAAATATCTCAAGATTTAGAACTAGAAGAGACTACGCGACCATATATTTCCATGCATTGGGCTTTAGTATTACGCAAACCATCAAGATAAAATGATACATTAAAAATATAAAGGTAAGAGCATGGATTTATTATAATAGTACCCATAACTTCATTAATTGTAAATTAGTAATAATTCTCAATTTCTTTGTATTTCTAGCACCTGAGTTTCAAGTGATGATTGTCGATAGATGTACCATAAATTGTTCATGGAAGTTCCATAGTATTAATTTCAATATGGGGGAGTATTTATTGGATAGTATCATGATTGCAATCCAAATGGGTGATGATAATATTGTATTAGAGATACAATCGTTACAATAATTGGGAATAATGACCCATAAATTTCAAGAAATTTTCATGAGATTATCCATAAAAGTTAATGAGATTGAACTCATAGGTATCCAAGGGAAATCCACTAGTGATATGCTCTAATAGCATGAAAAAAATACTTTAAAGGGATACCATGGTGTAATTGCACAATTGTACTCACTAGATGGTCAAACATCTATACCTCTTGATCCAGTGGATCTCCAAAATTTTATTAACAATCATTCAAAGGTATTCAAATGGATTCTTATTTGTCTTCCACCTAGTTGAGAACATGATCATGCTATTCATTTGCAACCGAGTTGTGTACCACCTAATATTAGGCCATACAAGTACCCATATGTACAAAAGCATAGGTTTGATCATATTATTCAATAAATGTTAGAGGTTGGCATCATTCAATCTAGCTAAAGTTCTTTCTTTACACTAGTGATGATGGTTCAAATGAAGGAAGGCTCATGGAATATGTGTCTAGACTATAGAAAACTCAACAAAATGGCAATAAAAAATAAGTTTCTTATTCCTATTATTGAAAAATCATTATAAGAATTGAAAGGAGCAATATTCTTTACTAAGTTGTATCTCCATTTTGGATAGCATCAAATAAAAATGAAGCAAGAAGAAATCTAGAAAACGATCTTTAAAACACATTAAGGCTGTTATGATTTTTTGATAATGGAATTTCACTTTACTAATGCACCTTCAACATTTCAAAGCTTTATTAACTCTATTTCCAAACCCTTAGAAAAGTTGTGTTAGTTTTTTTTTATGATATATTGATCTACAACAAATCTTGGGAATAACACATACAACATGTAAACATGACCTTAAAATCGTTAGAAGAGAAAAAACTATATGAAAATATTTCCGAGTGTGCCTTTGGGGTTGAAGAAGTGGAATACTTGGGTCATATTATATCTCATGAAGGTGTAAAAGTGGACCCTAACAAATTAAAGATATGATGGAATTTCCAATTTCCAAAACCTTTTCAAACCTTAGAGGATTATAAGGATTGACAATTTATTATTGCAAATTTGTGAAGAATTATGGTGAAATAGTAGCACCTCTAACAAAATCATTGAAAAAGGAGGAATCTTCTTGGAATCAAGAAGAAACCAAATATTTTGAAACACTTAAAGAGGTTATATGTACACCTCCTATATTGGCCACACCTTACTTCACAAAAACCTTTATTATTGAATGTAATGCCTCAAGACATGATATTAGTGAAATTTTAATGCAAGAAGGAAAGCCCCTTTCCTTTGAAAGTAGTTAGCATAAAGGAAGGAACTTAATCAAACCCATTTATGCAAAGAAAATGTTAGTCATATTACATGTACTTAATAAGTAGAATCCTTACCTAATAGGAATACACTTTGATGTAAAGAGACATTATGATAGTTTGAAACAATTCTATGAAAAATGATTATGTTTAAAAGAGAAACAAAAATAGGTTATGAAAATTCTAGGTTATTGCTTTGAAATTATATACAAAAAAGGAAAACATACTATGGTGGTAGATGCACTTTCAAGGAAAGAAGAAGAAACATAGGACTTACTATGTGTTATTTCAATTTTCAATATGATTGGGGTATAAGAAGCAAGGATAGAATTAAAGAAAAATCATAAGGTATGCAAGATCATTCAAAAAATACAAGTGGATCCAAATGCATTAGATAAATTTGTATGGAAAAATAATTTTCTTTGTCATTGAGATTTCCTATACTTATATAGGATTTCCCAATTGAAATTGATGTTAATTTTGGTAGCTCAGGGACAAATTCCCTCCTTTGGACAATTTTCTTCATCATGGAATACCCCTACTATCCATTGGAAGAATTTCATTTGGTTAAGGAAGAATATATTTTAATATGGTAACCACATGTGCACAAAGAGAACAGGTCAACCCAAAAGGAAATTGGACACCCTTAGATGGCTATAAATACAAGTCAAATGATCCTAATTTCAAGATCGTCATTCTCCTTTCTTTGGTTTGGATCACATAGGTCTGAAATTGGTTCGCGGAGAATTTGTTCGCACATGTTTGAAATTATAGGGTCCAAGTTCGCACATACGGTTTATGGTTTTTGGTTCGCAGCGGTAGGGTTGACACAAGATATTTTCGGCTACAACTACATGCATGCAAGCTTATGCATGCGGATGTAACATTTAAACCACACACATATCTATCTCTTGATGCAAATGGAAGATCAGGTTTCATTTGACACTTTACTATAGATTCTGTCAATTGATCGCAGATGTTGACAGTTGATTGCAGGCTTCTGAATCATGGTTTTGATTAGTATTATTGCTGGGTTCATCTCTCGGATATTGTTTGGTTGGTTTTACTGGATAGTCTTGTGAATGAAGAAATGGATAATTATACTCTTTTTGATCAAACATTCAATGACAATCTATAAGAAGAATTTGAAAGGGTTCCCCCCTTGAGGGTTTTTTCCCTGGTCTTCGACCAATAATGGTTTCTCTATGTGTGAATGCTTTTCTTCTATTGTTCCTTTATGTTATGCTGAATTGATGATGATATTCTTCTTGATGTATAATTTCATATGTTATTAATGTTGTTATGATGTTGTGGGGTGAATTAAATGTGTAAATGATGAAATGTAATTATCTAAAGCAAAGAAAAATATAGCCCTAAGAAAAATTAGCATGGTATCAAAGTTCGATTGAAGAAAAATTATTTGAGATCACACATGAGAAGACACTTTTGATGGAAGCAAGATAATATGGAGGAGACCTAAAAGAATGTTAGGGTTTTAAGGAAACCTAAGCAATTTGTTTATTAGGGTTTGATGGATATCATGAGGTTAGGGTTTGGAAGAAACCCTGGGATACAATAAAGGCTTGAGTTTCACAATTTTGAAACCCTAGCATGATCAATGCTAAGTTGTTCTAGAACTTGTGACAAATTTAAGTGTAACCTTAGTTGGGCTAACCTAAATTAGGCCTGCTTGCTAATGAAATTGATGGAAATATCGAGGGAAACATTGTTACATGGATAATGGACAATATTAACTCTTAAAGGTTGGTTCAAGAGGGTGATGATCTCCTCTCATTAAATATAAGTACCTTTTAGATTTAAGTTACTTCTTTGTAATTTTATTCTTGTTTAGGATTATTGATTTGATTATTGCTTCCTACATATTTGAGTATGTGAATACTCATAGCCTCCAGATGAGATATGATAAGAAGATCCTTCTTGATGATCATCTAAATTACAAGAAAAGAAAGATAGTGCATGAAGAGAAGAACTGGTGCATGAAAAGGAGAGAAGTACCCAAGGATTTGTTTTGAAAGTTTTTAAAGTAACATCTAGAAATTACAATTTGCAAGTGCTAAAAATACCAATGAAAAATAAAATCTACAAGTTACAAAGGTATCTGATTATTACAAGGTATGTATACTACATTATTAGCTGCAATATTGGATGGCAAGGTAAGCCCTAAGGTATGCTGAAAAATATCGATTTCATAAATGACTCATTTATTCATATGAAATTAAGTTTGATTTACAATACATGTGATATATTGGTGCACTTGATATTTGGCAAGTATCTTACATTTGATTAGACATAGTTGATATCCTATTTTTATAAAGCAGGCTGAAAAATATTAACTTTTGATATATGGAAACTTGATTCTATTATTAATGCTTTTGATAAACATGGTAACCTTGATGATAAAAATGTGACAATAAGTTTGATACTCATGATCCTCTTGTTGAATTTGGTTAGGTTTTGATAAGCTTAGTAACTTTGATAATGTTGTAATTAGATGCTCTGTCTTGATGGTTGAGTAACGTGATAAAGAAGTGATGTTATGATTATAATTCTTGCAATATGAAGATACACATGTTTGCTACCCTAATTATATGACACTAACCTTTGATGAATATTTGATGACATGTACATATGTGACATTGAAGAAGTTGATGATGATTTGTTATGACTATGATGAATATATATTTTAGAACTTGATATAGTTTGACTCCATGATCTAACAATTTTGCTAATGCATAACAATATTATGATAGACAAGTTTATGCCTTGATTAATATTTATTGAAGTGACTTCCCATACAAAGAAAAAATCTCCATAAGATCCCAACACCTATTATTATTTTCAGTTGACTCTTGATTATTGAATCAAGGTTTCTAGACATGAATAACCATATGATGTTGTTGAAGAAGGTTTGACAAGTTTTGATCTGAGCAGAGAAGGTTTCTTCTAGTTCAAGCCCTAGTCATTGGGAAAAAGGATTAAGAGTGCAGTTATAGGCCTCCTAACCGCATCGAAGAAGGCCTACAGGTGCAACTGAGCATGTAAGATACAAAAACTAAAACCTATGCATGAAAACCATAAGCACTCCAAGAGGATGATAAATATACATACATGAAGTAGATGATAGGGAGTTCTATGAGCAAGAAAGTTTTAAGGAACTGTTAAATCTACATAATGTTTGGCTTGTTGTAGATAAAGTGAATATCTTGACTCATCTTGTGTTTGTAGGAGTATTTAGTATGCATATTAGTATGTTATTTGTCTTGATTTGATCATTGAAGCTAGTATATGGCAATATTTAGTAAAAGGTGCAAGGTTTTGAAAAGTACTTGGATTATTGGCTCTACTTAATATAGATGAGTAGTATTGGAATTTTGACAAGATGATTGATAGTTCATTGATATGTTTTGGCTTATGGATTGATTGAATTCATAGTCATAACAAGTTAGGGCTTTGATTAGATTTTGCAGTGGTGATTTTCCTTGATGTGGAACAACAATATGGGCATAGTAACTCTCAGTGAGTACTATTGCTATTCAATATTGATTATATATTGGCATCATTAGAATTGGCACATTGGTTGAAGTGTAAAAAAATGTGATTTAGTATGAAATGATCTCATAATGCATGGATGGAACTTAAATGACTTATACTTGGTGTATGCATTTACATCTAGGGACATAAATGATTCCTATTATGATTGTGAGGATGGATTGATAAAGTTTGTCTTGATATTTCTTGGTAAATGAAATTTTTTGACATGACAATAGATAAGGTTGTAATTTGGTATTTTTGGTGTGATCTCTACCTGACACCTGGTCTAAAGATTTTGACAGTGATACTAGCAAGAACTTTTATGGATTTGATTTGAAATTTAAGGCTTGATAAGTAGACCTAATTAATTTGATTGCACAATGTTAATTTATTTGAGGCCGAGTATATTGGTTGGTCAATATTATGTTTTCATAAGGAATTTTATGGTTTTAAGCAAGTTTCCTGAGCCTGGTATGTCCACATTGATTGTACCCAGTAAATATTGGAAGATGTGCCAATCGAAACCTCTAATCCAAAGTGGTCCAAGGTATGCCTTTGATTTTGGTTTTATATGTTGACGATATATTCTTGAAAGGTAAAAAGCCTCTTATGATCAAAGTAAGAGGGAGTTGGCCTCTGAGATCGAGATGGAAGACCTTGGCATGATGCACTACTTTCTAGGATTAGAAGTTTCAAAAAGCAAAAGATGACGTGAAGTTATTTGGCATGATGGAATGCAAATCCTTAGACACCTCAATGGAATTGAGTTTCAAGGAGTTATGCATATATATTGTTGAACCTGAATTGGAAACCAACAACTGATTGAAGCATTGATGTTCCTTGTGAATTCCTATGTAGATATATGTTTTGTAGAGAACAAACAAAGTCAATTCATGATTGAGCCGCTTCATACATATTGTGTTGACGCCAAGCACATTTGCATGGGATGATCAATCTTGGTCTAAGATATGCTTTTATAGATGTATGAATGCATGGATACACTAATGTTGACTGGGCTGGAAAGAATTATTAATAGGAAGAGCACATCTGGGTGTTGCTTTATCTTGGGATCTTCCATGATATTTTGGATGAGATAGAAGTCTATATCTCTAAGCACGAATGAGGTTGAGTGCATTGTTGCTAATATGGTTAGCCATGGATAATATGGCAGAGAAATCTCTTTGGAGAGATGTTTTAGGAAATTTTAAACACGACAATGATACATCGTAGAATGGGATCTGATTGGAAGAAAATCCTGTATATTGTTGGGACTGAGATATCTTCATGCATTGAGACAATACTGCTATATGAGACAAGCTTAGGCTTGTGGTTGATACCTCCATGAGAGGGAGAAAGGAAGAATAAGGTATCCTTTTATTTCATGTATTTATTCGAACATAATATTTGATTTGATGTCCTACATGAACATGAAGACATAAGAATGCTTCTCTTGGTAATGCATGAGGCAATATGATTGAACTTTTCAATGAACTATTTAAGAAAGTGTTGGATATGAGCATGTTGATATGTTTTTTTATCTACAAAGAGTAGGGTTTATCGAGGACACTAAGCTAGCTCTTCCCCCTATCTGAGCTCCCAAGGTGAGGAATTAAGCCGTAAAGCTCCTAGGTTTGAGGGATCTCTGGAAAATAGAGTATCACCCTTATCCGTCACCCATAGGGTGGAAGACATATGTTCCCCTATCTTGGTCTAGCAGAGTATACTATAGTTAGGATCGTACCCACACTGGCCAAGCTTGTTGGGATTGTCGCACTCCATATAGCTAACAAGTTTAGGAGGCTTGGGGGTGTGTCATCATTACCTTTAGTAAGTTAGTTATCTTAGCCAAGCTCGATTATGATATAGGTATTTTACCACGTCATTCTTTAGGGTCATTGCTGAGAATTAGTAGGCAATAGGATGGATGTGATCCTTATCTCTTATATAGAAAAAGGTATCTCTCCCATTGATTTCATAATGGGATGGTTGTGATCCTTGCTTGGTAAGTTGTATCTCACCTTTTGCTCGACATAGGGTAGAAGACATATGCTCCCCTATGAGATGACTTGGGGTGAGAGTTTCCCATAGGACCTTCCCCACTATCATAGAAATGAGGTGGGAGTTTTTGTATGTTTGAATTCTTTTCTTCTATTGTTCGTTTATGTTTTTCCGCAATGATGATGATATTGTTATTTATGTATAATTGCATATGTTGATATTGATGTTATGATGTTGTGGGGTGAATTAAATATGTAAATGATGAAATGAAATTATCTAAAGCAAATAACAATATAGCCTAAGAAAAATTAACAATTGAAGGTCCTTTTGGAATTGAAAAAATATCATATAGAAGGACATTTAGGGTTGTTGAAAACTTAGCACATGATCAAGAAGGATTTTTTTGGGAATGTATTAAAATTGATGTTCAAATATTTGTGGTTGAAGATGTGGCTTGCCAATAGATTAAGTAAGAGAAAATTAACACCACAAGTATCCTACAATCATTAGCATCAAGTCAATGTTGGGAAGAGGTTTTAGTGGATTTTTTTACAGGTAAACCCAAATCTCAAGGAAAGAATATCGTTATGGTAGTAATGGATCAACTCAAAAAATACACCTTTTTTCCCTCTTTCTCATCCTTCTAAAACAAGTGTAGTGGAAACAACACTCAGAGAAACAAAACAATATGTGATTCCCAAGATTATTGTAAGTGATACAAATCCAATTTTCAATGGAAACTTTTGGATTGAATTATTTTCTCATTTGGGTACTCAATTGGATTATAACTCATCTTAGCATCCCCAATTCAATTGGAAAATTAAGATTTTGATTAAATGTATAGAAGTATATATGTTCATTATTTTTAATCTAATAAATAGGAGAATGGGTCAAGTGGTTTCCTTTGCTAGAATGGTGGTACAACACATCCTTCCATACTTCATAAAAAATGCCTCCATTTATGGAACTTCATGGATATCACATCATGCTTGAAAGGGAAAAAAGTTTCAAGCAATGGAGGATCACATGTAATGCTATGCAATGAGATCAAAAAATAGAAGAAAAGATAGATCAACGCCTTCAAAATCAGCCTCTTCGAGGGGGGAACCTCCTTTACATTACAAAAATGAACAATTCTTTGATGATACAAATGGAAAAACCTCCTTTATATATATAGGAGTCTAAGGGGTCACAGTATAATCAAGTCGACATAACAATAATAATATAAGGGAACAAAAAATAACAATAGTGGGATTCAATGGGACACAATAATAACAATACGGGGACAATAGGGGCACAACAATAACAATAAGGCTATAATGACAATAGTAATGGGGGAATCACTAGTATTATAGGGACCTAACATGCCCCTCTCCTTCAAAAATGTGTTGTCCTCAATGCTTGAGTAGTTTTGGATGCTTCTGAATAAAATTCTCACCCTCCCATGTGGAATCTTCAGCTGGTAAGTTCTTCCACTTGATGAGATACTCTGAAATTGATCGACTTCATAGATGTCAAGTTCTTGTTTCTGTGACTGCTTCAGGTTTCAATATGATTTTTCCTTCCTCGTCAAGTTCCAGAAATATTGTTTGAACTAGGATTTTGTCACCTATAGCCTTCTTTAAGCATGAAACATGGAAAACTGGGTGCACTCGGGAAGCTGCGGGAAGCTCCAATTTGTATGCCATAGTACCAATCTTTTGCAACACCTTGTACGAACCATAATACTTTGGTGATAATTTGTTATCCTTCTTAACTTGCTTGAGGGAAATTTGTTTATATGGTTGTAGCCGTAGGAATACCCAGTCACTTACATCAAAAAATCTTTCACTGTGATGTTGATTTGCCTACTATTTCATTCCATTATGCGCCAAAGTGAGGTTATCCTTTAAGAGTTGGAGAACTTGTTGTTGATGCTTGATGTGATATTCCACTACTTGAAACTTAGAATTTTCTCTTAAATATGATGTGATAGATGGTGGATGATCTCCATAAAGTGCCATAAATGGGGTCATTTTTGCTGCAGTATGGAAGGAAGTGTTGTACCACCATTCAACCAAACGCAACCTTTTGACCCATTGTGTCTGTTTATTAGATACAAAGCAATGAAGACATCCTTCCAAATGTTTGTTTGCTATCTTAGTTTTACCATTAGATTGAGGATGATAAGATGAGATATGAGCTAACTGAGTATCAAGACCAGAAAATAATTTTGTCCAAAAGTTTCCAGTGAAAATGGGATCTCTGTCGCTTACAATAATCTTTGGGTTTCCATGTAGCTTTTGAATTATTTCCACAAATTCAGTAGAAACTATACTCGATATAAATGGATGCGATAATGCACAAAAGTGTGTATACTTGGTAAGTTTGTCAACTACCACCATGATGACACTCTTTCCTTCAGACTTGGGTAAGCTTGTGATAAAATCCATTGAAAACTCCTCCCAACGTTGGCTTGGAATGAATAAAGGTTGTAATAGACCTGGGGTCTTAATTGTTTCAACTTTATTTTGTTGGCAAACCAAACATTCTGCCACAAAATTTTGAATATCCTATTTAAGGTCATCCCAAAAAAATTCCTTCTTAACCCTGTGGTAAGTTTTTTAAAATGTTGACTACCCTCCTAAGGGATATGTGTGAAATTCCATAAGAATATTGTGTTTGACGTCGGAATTCTTACATAGGTATAAGCGATCTTTGTACCATAATGAATCATTTTTCTAGCTAAATGTATCAGATGTACTAGGATCTTGTTATATCTTTTGAATGAGTGCCCACACTTCTTCGTCATTCTTCCATTCGTCCCTTGCTTCGTTTATTGAATTTGGTTGGATAATAGAAATGGTGTAAAGCAATGCTTCCACATTGTCATCCTTTCCTAAGAGTGCATCTGCCACAAGATTTTGCTTCCCTTTTTGTAGATGATTTCAAAGTCATAAACCAACATCTTTGTGATGTATTTTTTCTGCTCTTCTAAAGATAATATTTGTTCTAAAAAGTATTTAAGACTATCATGATCCGTTTTTACCTTGAACTGTCTTCCCATTAGGTAGGGTCGCCATTTCTTAAGTGCATGTACTATTGCCAACATTTCCTTCTCATAAATAGTTTTGTGCAAATACTTTCCTTTGATTGGACAACTTTCGAAAGCAATGGGTCTTTCTTCTTTCATTAAAACAACATCAATTCCATTCATCACATTCTGCAATAAAGGTTTTCGTGAAGTCTAACGTAGCTAAAACTAGTGTTTGGCACATTGCCTCTTTAATATGTTCAAAGGCCTTCGTTGTTTCTGGAGTCCATGAAAAGGCATCTTTCTATAATAATGTTGTTAGAGGTGATGCTAATCACCCATAATTCTTAACAAACTTGCGATAATACCCTGTCAACCTGATAAATCCTCGCAGATGCTTTATGGATGTGGGGATTTTCCATTCCTTAATGGATTAAATTTTGCTAGGGTCTACCTTCACACCTTCATGAGATATAATATGACCCATATATTCCACCTCTTGTACTCCAAAGAAACATTTGGAGCTTTTTTAATATAATTGTTTCTCCTCCAATAGTATGAGTACCTTTTCAACATGTTGAACATGATCCTTCCAAGACATGTTGTAGATTAGTATATCATCAAAAAATACTAACAAAAATTTTCTAAGGAAGGGTTTGAAAATGGAATTCATCAAACCTGAAAATGTAGAAGGTGCATTGGTAAGGCCAAAGGCAGACCAAAAATTCATAATGACCCTCATGAGTTCTAAATGCTGTTTTTGGAATGTCTTCAGTCTTCATTCTGATTTGATGATATCTTGATTGAAGATCCAACTTGGTGAAGTAAATTGAGGCATGCAATTCATCCAAGAATTCATTAATGACAAGAATGGGAAATTTATCTTTTATAGTGAGCTTGTTGAGCTCCCTATAATCTGGACACATGCACCATGACCCATCCTTATTGTGCACCAATATTACTGGAGCAAATAAAGAACTTTGACTAGGTTGAATTATACCATCCTCTAGCATTTCTGCAACCATATGTTCAATTTCACTCTTTTGGGCATAGGGATATTTGTAAGGCCTGATATTTGGAGGAATGCTTCCTGGAATCAAATGAATAGCATGATCATGATCACAAATAGGTGGGAGGCCTTTGGGAGTCTCAAATAACTTGGAATGATTGTCCAAGATTTTTTGGAGATCTAGAGAAATAGATGATTTCGATGTGGGAACCTCTAGTGAACATAATTGTGTAATTATGCCTCGTTGTTCTTTATTTAGAAGATTTTTCATTTTGTTAGAGCTGATTATCTTTCCTGATTTCCCTGTGATACCCCTTAATTCAACTTCCTTTCCTTCCAAATAAAACTTCATGAAAAGTTCTTGAAAATTAAAAGCTATTGTACTCAAGGATTGTAGCCATTGGACTCCTAGTACAACATCAACACCACCCATTGGAATGGAAAGAATTGGGCTATTCAATACATATTCGTCCATAGATAGCTTGATATTATTGAAATTTCTAGAGCAATTTATGGTTCCTCCACTTGCAACCATCACTTGACACTATGTTGCAGGATATAGGAAGCAATTCCATTCCTTGGATATCTTACAATGAAAAAAATTATGAGTACTTCCCGAATCAATCAACACTATTACCTTTTTCTTCTTGATATATACTTCTATCTTGATAGTTTGAGGAGTGGAAATTCGGGCGAATGCATTACAAGATATGGCCGGATTCATTTCTTCTTTCTCCAAGTTTTGTTCCTGGTGTATATCCTATTCTTTTGATGTTTCTTGTTCCTTTTCTTCCTCCTCTTCACAATCTATGTAAAATAATTTCTCCTCAGCACACTTATGACCTTTAGTGTATTTTCTATCACAACTGTAACAAAGCCCTTTTTTTTCTTTTTTCTTCCAATTGTTGCAGTGTGAACCTTGTAGGTTGTGGAAGGCTAGGGGAAACAATACTTCCATCTTTATAGTTGTGAGTGGTAGGCTTCCTTGCTGCCATATTTCTTTTTTCCATTTTTCTTGCCAACCTGAATGCCTTCTTAAATGAATCAGGTTCCCAAAGGTGAACTTCATGTTGGATGCTACACTTTAAAGTCCTATGAACACATCAATCCTATGCTCCTATGGAATATCTTTTACCCTTATATTCAATTTTGGAAGTCCTCAATGTGCTCCATCATTGAACCGTTTTGTTTGAGATTTATCAATTGGCTAAAAAAAAGTGTTGCTTTTTGTATCCTCATAATGTGCTATGATTTCTTCCGTAAAAATTTCCAAAGTGACAATTTGTTTATGAGAGAAAATCCATCTATACCATACAAATTGATTTGGTTCCAAATATAAAGTTGCAATGCATACCTTTTGTGTGTTTTGCACATTATGGAGATCGAAATATTGCTCCATCTGTAGTATCCATGTTACGAGATCCTTGCCATCAAACTTCCTCATATCGATCTTTGGAACATGGTGGGTCTTAAATCCACCATTAGAGTCTATGAAAATATGATTAACATTCCTTTTGTTCTCCTCATGAGTTTCCTTTACTACCCTTTCACCATTATTAAGCATTTCTTGTAGCAAATTTGTCAAATCTGTCTTCAAATCTTCCATGTTGCCTTTAATTTTTTCTTCTATACCACCCATCTTAGCTTCCACACCTGTCTTCAAATATTTCATGTTGCCTTTAATTTTTTGTTCTATACCATCCATCTTAGCTTCCATGCCATCCATCTTAGGTTCTGTTACTTTTTGTGAGAGTGAATTTTGTTGCACTTGGTCTCGTAATTTTGATATATCATGTTGCATTTCTTCCTCTTCTTCTTGAGTCATGCTAGATATTTTAGGTTGCTTACTAGGTGTTTCCATTTTCTTTCTTCGAGGCATCAATTAATGATAATTATGCTTCACTATGCCCTTTGAATTCATTCAAACTTCATTTTCAAACCAAACTTATGCAAAATTAAAAAAAAACTACACACCTTTTTCACTTTGTAGGAGCTCGATATTGAATCTATTGTATATCTATAATTTTGGATTTCCAAGGTCTAAAATTGCTTCATGCGGTTGCCCCTTTGAGTTCTCTTTTCAACCCCACAAGCCTTATAAATATTGGATTCTCCAAGGAAGAGTTATGCCAAATCTCCCATGATGACTTCATTATAAACTTGTTGAGTAGAGCTAACTTGTACGAAGTGCCACGTATCAATGGTTCCACCTTCAGACTTGAAAACACTACATAAAAAAATCCAATCCATCATGTTTTTGTATTTGCTTACGAAATTTCAATTTGATACTTAGAGCAAAAGTTATAATGATTTTTCCAAGGTCACCTGATTGGGATGTAATTCAGGAGCCTACAAAAACCCTAACTTCCTTGGATCATATCTTTGAAAATATAGTGAGAAATGATCTGAAATTTAGACCCAAGGTTCAGTGGGATTTCAGCTCACATAGGATTTTTTTTTAGCTTCTGAAACATCACAGAAAAAAGGGTATATCGAAAATTCCATGAGGACCTGTTTGGAGCAACAAAACCCTAGAATCCAAAACTTTGATACCAGATGTTATGCAACCAACTCACAAAATAGAAGAGAAGATAGATCAACACCTTCAAAATCAACCTCTTTGAGGGGGAAACCTCCTTTACATTACAAAAATGAAAATTTCGTCGATGATACACATGAAGAAACTTTCGTTAGAAACTTCCTTTCTATATATAGGATTTTAAGGGGTCACAATATAATCAAGCCAACATGACAATAATAATATAAGGGCAGAACAATAATAGTAATGGGCTTCTATGTGGCACACTAATAACAATATGGGGACAATAGGGGCACAACAATAACAATAAGGGCTACAATGACAATAATAATGGGGGAATCACTAGTAATATAGGTACCTAACATTTTGCACAAATAATAGGTTCTCAAACTATTTAAAGATATGAACTTGGTTGTATCAAAAAATAGGGTGAAATAACAAGCATATCAACATCATAGAAGAAGGGCATTTGAAGTGCTTATTGGCATTTTTTAAGGCTACAAGAACACAAAAAGATGTCCCTCAAGCAACAAAATAAGGCTAATAAATTAGCACCCAAGTATTATGGTCCCAGTAAGGTGTTACAAAGGATTGGAATTATTATGGTCCCAAAGTAGACCATAATAAAACAAAAAAGTTTAGTTGTTTTTTGTTTTTTTGTTTTTTGTTTTTTTGTTTTTTGTTTTTTGTTTTTTGTTTGTTTGTTTTTTTTTTTTTTAAATTAATAAAATGTAAAATATCTCAATTATCTATCCACTTTGAAATTTGGATAAAGGGTTCATAGCTTAGCAGGACATATTTGAAGTTGATTCAGATCAACAATCCACATCGATTTCAAGATCCCCCATTGTGCTCACTAGTTTTCGGAGGGAGGGGGTCTGAAATGATGTCATGGTAGAAAACCGCCAATGACATGTTCTTGATGGAGAGCCTATTCATTGCCCCGCACCCCTTTCTATCCAAAATCCCTATCAACCTCCCATGAAGTGGTTTTTTGTATTGAAATGGGTGGAACATGCTCGAAGATTGGTGGAACCAAATGCATAATTGGACTTGAAAACAAATGACTAGATGTCCACATGACATCCAACAATCATACTAATGTGTAACCAAAATTAGCATGACATCAACATAAATTTAAAAAATGAGTGGAAATTTCATATCTGGCTGATTTATTCCCAATATACCATTGGAACACATCTAAAAACAAATGACTAGTTAATAAAAGGAGAAAAGGGCTTTCTAGTTGCACTTTTTTCCGGCCAGATTAATTGTCTTTTAAATAAGGATCAATTAACCATGCTCATCCATAAATGTTCAAACCAGGGTAAGTCTTTTATTTCAAGGTTATCATACAAAGTATATGCAGGTAACGATGCCTAACAAGCATTATTGACATTAAAATCTTAGAATGTCACTGCAATAATCACTCTTAGCATTTAGAAACCATCAATGTCACATTCAAGCACTTAACACACATTGCACATACTTTTGAGGAAAGACACTCTTTTCAAAATGAAGCAATTAAAGAAACCACTCAATCACGCGATCACTCTTACAAAGGGAAAGCAACACTCATCCACTCAATCCTTCATTTAATAAAGGAACACACTAAAAAACCAAGAAAAATACTTTATAACAGTCATACAACAATACATTAATTGAGATTTAAAACTGTATTAGTAAATTAACATAGAGCACACATAATTACGAGTGGACTGGTCCAAAACCTAAGCTATTGGAAAAGTGATAGAAATTACTACTCTTCCATTTAACCAATTAGTAACTATAATGCATCAAGAAATCTGTAACAATAATTGTAAAACAATTATGAATTAAAACTAAGAGAAACTAAAAATATAGCTACAATACCTCGATAATTCAACAATCCTTTCCAAAGAGGATGACCCTTCCTCCTTATCAGGGAGATGGTACACACAACTCATGAGATAATCAAAAAAAATTATGGTGCCACAAATCATAAGAGTTTCATTGATATTAGAAATGATTGCAATTACATAGTTTCTCCAAAATTATGATGTTGATGCCACCCCTTGCGAGGCAGAGGGTTTTCTCTTTTATAAACTACATTACATATATCATTGAAACATAATCAATCATAAGAATCTCTCGATTCTCTAATTTCCCAAATCAAGAACCTCACATAATAAACTACAACAATTTGCTATGAATACAAGGTGCTGTAACAATTTTTCCAAAATAACAAAAATACCAACGACTATAAGTTCTAACTGTCTCATCCAAATTTGATTATGTTATCAATAGGTGATTTTATTTTTTGGTGAAATAGTCAATGCCAAATTCAATCGAGTGACAACCCATATTAACCATCATCATCATCATTGGAAAAAATAGAGGATCGAGGAGACAGAGTATCCATGTGATAGCAACAACACATCTTCAATCATGGAATTGGAAAGACAAAACTGGAAGAATTATCATAACATCCCTACAATGACATCTTCAACGAGCCAAATCTTCCGTAAAATAGACCCTTGTCACTTTTTAAAATAAAATTTCCAAAATAGTCAATTTCATACCAAAATATAAGAAACGCTAAATGAATTAAGATGACATAGAAAAGAAACATACATTGGTTTAAACGAAACAAATATGATAACAAGATATGGATATTAGAGTTGAAATGGTGAGAAAGATAGGAAAAATAGATACAAAAAGGTGCCAATTCCATGTCCCAACATCTCCCCCAACTGAAGTAACTACATGTCCTCATGCAAACCTCTTCAGTCAAATTTTGATGTGTGTTGTGAATGAAATTAAGAAAAATTGCATGCCACTATTATATCATCTATGGGGGCTTTCTAACCATGAGAAAGGAGAAATTACAACCACCACATCTTTGTATCTGTTGAATTCAACTGATATGAATGCTAATATTTAAGTACATGAAGTCAAATCAATGGAAATTTTAATCTAAGCCCCATCTAACTAGATCCACATTTTTTGACACAGTTCAGATACTTAGGGATCCTAGAGAAGTCATGCACAGAGTTTTGAAAAATAAGGGTTTTCATCTCTCAATTTTTTATCAAAGTCCTCCTATCTCAGTCTCCCTTTGAGTGCACTCTATTTTGTCAATTCAATACTTTTGGAACAACATTCTAGAACCTTTTTTCTGATTTCCATCTCATGATCCCTTTTTCCTGGAGAGTGTGAAAGTTTTTTGAATGCTCTCAACACTTTATCAACAAACCTTGGTTAATTTTGAACATATAATGACTTGGCTTTCAAATTTGATGTTATAGTATCCTGATGTACTTTCCAACTAACTTGATTTTGCATAAAAGAAATGAAATCAACTAAATTTCTCCTACATAAGGTGTAAAAATAAAATGTTTCTCTCGAAAATAGACACACTCATGCAGGTATAGTTTACATAGCAAGTGTTGTTCCACAAAAATAGGTTGTTGAAATTATTCTAAGAAAGTTTGAGGATTGATTGTCTTATATGGTCTTTGCTCCTTAACTGCTATCAATCTGAAAAGGAAGATTTTTCTTGTTAGGTCCCTATATTGTTAGTGTATCCCCTTATTGTTTTTAATGCAACCCCCTTATGGTATTGTTGTGCCCATGTAGTCCCCATGTTGTTATTATTATGCCCCATAGAAGCCCACTATTGTTATTGTTGTGCTCCTATAATATTATTGTTATGTAGTCTCTCATTATATTGGGACCACTTAAAGAGGTTGAATTTGAAGTCGTTGATCTATCTTTTCTATCTTTTTGTGAGCTGGTTTCATAACATTTGGTAGCATAGCATTGGATTCTAGGGTTTCACTGCTCCAAACAGTCCATCGTGGAATTTTCACTATAACTTTTTCTCTACAAAGTTTTAGAAGCTAAACATAAAATCCATTTGAGCCAAAATCGTTCTAAACACTGGGTCCAAATTTTAGATCTCATCTCGCTATATTTTCAGAGATATGATCTGAGGAATTTAGGGGTTTTGCAAGCTCCATAATTCCATCTCAAATAGGTCATCGTGGAATTTTCGCTATAATGCTTTTTCTACAAAGGTTCAGACTCTATAGTTAAAACCTGTTTGAGATGAAATATTGGTGAATCTCGGGCCCAAATTTCAGAACTTGTTTCACTATATTTTCAGAGGTACGGTTTGACACATTTAGGGTTTTTGCAGGCTTTTGAATTACATCCCAAATAGGTGACCTTGGGAAAATTTCCTAAATTTTTCTTTGAGCATTATATTGAAATTTCGTAAGAAGTTACAAGAATAGGACGGACTGCGGTTTGCTATGTATTACTTTTAGGTCCTAAGCTCGAAACAATGATGTGTGGAATTTAATACAAGTTCACTCTACTAAAAAAGTATATAATCAGGTCATCTTGGGAGATTGTGCATAACTCTTTCTTGGAGAATCCAATTTCGATCAGACTGGTGGAATTGGAAAGAGGATGCAGAGGGCTACTAAAGGCCACAATTTTAGAATTTGAAGATTTGAAACTATAGAGTTACATTCATTTCAAGATCGATCTCCTAAAAGAAAGAAAAAGAGATATGCGGAAGTTTGATGGAAAGGATCCAATAACATGGATACTAGAAACATTTTGATCTAAGTGATGTGCAATTGTTACAAAAGGTACACATAATTACATATTTATATTGAGAACAGAATCAGTTTGTATGGTATAGAGGGATTTTTTGTCGTAAAACACTTGTTACCTGGTCAATTTTCACGAAGGAAATGATAACAAATTATGAGGAGACAAAGAGCAACACCTTCTTTAGTCGATTGATAAATCTCAAACAAAAAGGTTCAATGGTAGAGCACATTGAGGACTTCCAAAAATTGAATATAAGGGTAAATGATATTCCAGAGAAGCAGAGGATTGATGTCTTCATAGGGACTTTAAAAGATAACATCCAACATGAGGTTCGCCTTTGGGAACTTGATTCATTGGAGAAGGCATACAAGTTGGCAAGAAAAGTGGAAAGAAAAATTATGGAAACAAGGAAGTATACCACTCATAACTATAAATATGGAAGTTTGTTTATCCTAGCCTTTCACAACCTACAAGGTTGACACCACAACAATTGGAAGAAAAAAGAGAAAAAGGGCTTTGTTACAATTGTGATAGAAAATACATTAATGGTCATAAGTGTGCTGAGAAGAAATTATTTTACATAGATTGTGAAGCGGAGGAAGAAAAGGATCAAGAAACATCAAAAGAAGATGATATACACCAAGAACCAACCCTAGAGAAAGAAGAAAAGAATCTAACCATATATTGTAATGCATTGGCAAGAATTACCACTCCTCAAACTCTCAACACATAAGGACATATCAAGAAGAAAAAGGTTCAATCAGTGAAATATCACATCGAGCAGCAACAACAAGCTCTCCAAATTTCAAATGATAACCTCACTTTGGCGTAGAATCGAATGAAACAACAAGAAGATCAAATATCGTAGCAAAAGAAGTTTTGATGTAGATGAATGGTTATTTCTATGACTACAACCATACAAACAAATGTCCTTCAAGGAAGCTAAGAAGGAGAATACATTATCACCAATGTATTATGGTTCATACAAGGTGTTACAAAATATTGGTACTATGGAATACCAAGTGGATCTTCTTGCATCTTCTCAAGTGCACCCAGTTTTCCATATTTCATGCTTAAAGGTTATAGTTGAGAAGATCTCAATTCAAACAATATTTCTAGAACTTGATGAGGAAGGAAAAATCATATTGGATCCGGAAGAAGTCACAAAAACAAGAAATTGATAGCTACGGAATCGATCAATTTTAGAGTATCTCATCAAGTGGAAGAGCTTACCCGCTGAAGATTCCACATGGGAGGATGAGAATCTTATACAAAAACATCCAAAACTACTCAAGTGTTGAGGAAAACACTTTTTGAAGGAGAGGGGCATGTTAGGTCCCTATACTACTAGTGTAACCCCTTATTGTTATTAATGCAACCCCCTTATTCTACTATTGTACCCATATAGTCCCCATGTTGTTATTATTATGCCCCATAGAAGCCCACAATTGTTATTGTTGTGCCCCTACAATATTATTGTTATGTCGGCTCTGATTGTATTGGGAACCCTTAGACTCCTATATATAGAAAGGAGGTCTTGTCATTTGTATCATCCAAGAATTGTTCATTTGTGTAATGTAAAGGAGGTTTCCCCCTCAAAGAGGTTGATTTCTAAGGCATTGATCTATCTTTTCCATCTTTTGTGATTGGTTTCATAACATTTCTTGTAAGAAAAAAGGGTAGGAAGGAGAAGGGTTCATACAACTCAATACACTCAGTGCCAAATCATACATTTGGTCCTTATCCCTTTGTAACGGTTGAACCCTATCCTACAAATCCTTTACTTGCAATTCTTCATTATTTAACCTATGGAGCACTAGTTCTTCAACCCATGCCATTTCAAGATTATGGAAAAATTTTAAGTGTTCACTCAAAGGAATCATTTATCCTTATTTAATGAGTTCCTACAGATTCTCTTGTTCCATTAATTCTTCTTCTTTTAACCCTAATTGTACTACCTAAACTACTAATTGTTGTCTAATAATAGTATCATCAGTAGGTTCTCATGTCACAATAATTTTATTCTCCTTAGGTTTCTTTATCTCCACTACTGGTTCTTGTGATGCTCCTTAGGTTTCTTCACTTCAATTGTTGGTTCTTGTGTGTTAGCAACATCGTTAGCAGGTTCTTGTGGTGCATCTTGAAATTTTACATCCTCCACTCAATTTCTACTTGTATCCCCATTAAAATAGTTTTTGGCTTCCGAATTTCATCTTTTGTACAACCAACTTCTTCAAGGAGCTCCCCACATATTTCACATACTAATTTCCCAGTTGTACTGGTCTCAGAAAGTTTGTATTCCATTTCCACTCCCTCAGCTAGGGTTTGTAGCCTTAATTGTTTATAATATTGGATTTTATTTTTAAGCATATCAATTTCACTTTTTAAGTTTTCATTTTCTCTTCTCAAGTCAATAATTTGTTGAGATAGAGGATCAGACTTAGACTTACCAAATGGGGAGTTATCCTCTTGCCATTTCTTGAATTCCTCCTCTTTCTTCTTGCTTGTTTATTCCTCATGCTTCTTCACTTCCTTTGTAATGGTAGGAGTTCCAAACAAGGGGGAAAACAACAATGGAACACTAGTTTCAACCCTCTTTTTCAGAAATTTTCCACCCATGGGTATCTTTAATGACCTTTTCCTTACTTTCTTCTGTGGGGATTGTTGGGATCACGATTGTTTCTACACCAAAACCCGCAGGTGTTGGTAAATAGACGCATCGCTAGAGTCAATGGATCCTTGAGAGGCAGTTAGTCCATGTCACGAAACACACAGGGAGCACTGTATTATCCAATGCCCAACCATCTCCCCCCCAGCTATAGCTGGGTGTGATTCGAACTCGAGACCTTTGGCTCTGATACCACTTGTTGGGATCACAATTGTCGTTACACCAAAACCCGCAGGTGTTAGTAAATGGACGCATCGCCAGAGTTAACGGATCCTCGAGAGGCGGTTAGTCCATGTCATGAAACACACGGGGAGCGTTGGATTATCCAATGCCCAACAGGGATTAATTTTTCTCTTCCTCAATAGGGCAATCTCTATACATATTTTTAGACTATCCACTATTGAATTCCACTAGTATTGCAGTGTGTGTCTCTTTTTCAATATGGGAAATTTTAGCCTATGTATCAGTAGGATAATTCTTTGTACAAATTCTCCTTGATGGTTTTGAACAAATGTTTCATCTGAGGAGACACTTCTTTTGTTTGGTCCTATCTTCTCTATTTTAGCTTCTTCTTTCTCTTTAGGTTCACTTTCTTCCACTTACTCTTGAACTAGTATTATTGTACCAACCAAAAATATTTCCCATTTATCTGCTTGATGTTCCATAGAATCTATTATAATAAACTTAATCAATCCATGATCAGTCACATAAGTCTCTCGATTTTTGGCAAAAAAAACATCATTAGCCATATTCTATAGTGATTTTAAAAGATAGTAAGGCATATTGACTAATTCCCTATTTCGTAGGCATGCTAATAACTGGAGGTGGTAATTAAAGATGACCCCAAAAAATACTTCATAGGTTATGAATTTATAGATGAAATATGCTACATCTTCCTAGGATGCAGAAGAGAAGTCCTATCCACGCCTCTCCCTTTATACCTTATTTCTTCAACCCCCTTGTAAAATTGCAACTTCGGGTGATGAAATTGTGATTTCCCTAATGAACCAACACATTTACTCCTGAAGTAGGACTGTTACTCTAGAAACAACCTTTTATGTAATGAAAATTCACATTCCCTTTACCAACAAACCCTGTTTATTCAAGTTCTATGCAAATTCAAGAGAAATTTGATCATTAAACCCTTGTAATTGATTAAAATATGCCAACCATTCTACAACATGGGATATTCCATATCTTCTTGGATAATCTGTCAGGGCTTAAATGGAGTTTGGTTGGTGTCTAACTGCTAATATGTCCAGGGATAAAATATTTAAGGAATGTATTACAAATTCAACACTCATTTTTCAAAGATATTGTTGCAAGACCAACATTCATTCACATAGACGTATGTAGAAAGAGAAATTTTGAGTTCGTTGGAGTTGAAAGGTTTTAATAATGGCATGTTATAATTGTGATAGGATCTTAACCATCTTTCATGCCATAATAGGAAAGTAGTATGATTGATTAAAGAGGATTTCAAAATAGTCATGTCGAATTTCATTTGGGTGATGGTGGCAGGATAAATGAATGGAAGGTTTATTGATAATATGTTAAATTGATTTGGTGATAATGCATCGTACAATGATTAGTATGATCCACACAACCCCCCTCCCCCCTCAAATTTTAAAATTATGGCCATTCTCAGCCTCTATAACAAGAAAATCATATCATCATTAGTATCAACAATGTAAGTTAATGATTAGAAGTTGTACCTATCATCGGCTTATTAGTCATGTTGACATGGTAGTTGTGAGGATAATGCTACCTCATTTAAGGATGGGTGCTAAGATATTCATGGTAGCTATATTTTGATGTAGTATACCAATGTGTCCATAATGGTACAAATAAATCGTGTGTCAAGTAAAAGTTGCAAGTATCAGCGTAAAAATAAGATAACAAACACGATGGTAAAAGTGGTAAATCTTCAGTAACAACTTATGATAACCAATAGGTGTAACACATATGATTTGAAGCAGGAACATATTGTAATGATCTATAGGTGTAGGTACATCTTGTCTCTAGAAATAACAGTAGATTGTAGTGATTAGCAGATGTAGGTACATCTTATTAGTAGCAACAACAAATTGTAGTGATTGGTAGGTGCACGTACATATGGTATATAACAACAATATCTTGTAGTGATCAATAGGTACAAATACATTTGGTCCTTAGCAACAAAAAACTTGTAATGGTTGACATGTGCGTTGGTCTATATTAGTAGTGATACTCCTTGTTCTGTATCAGTAATACCTATACTTTAGAAGAAACAAACTAATTATAGGTGAAACAACAAAGAAATCAGAGGATTTTAACTTCAGAAATGAAGATGTTTTGACCACCAATAATTTGGTTTTTAGTCACCACTTTTTGTCTAACCACACCCCAAAATGTATTTTCACCATTAGATACTTATTTTTTATTTATATTATTATTTTTTCTCTCTTATTTTATTTCTTTATTTTTCCAAAATAAGAACTAACAGATTAAATAATTCGTGGTGCAGGAAAATGTTCCTTTTCCTCAAAAAATTCAAGGCTTGAATCTTAGACAATGTTAATGAATGGATCCTTAGAAGTTGGTTTATGGTACAATCGAAGATGATGTTCGTTGGAAAGAAAAGATGTTTGCGACCCATCAATGGTTTTCAATCTTATAGTCCTATTGTTAAAGACTACATCCACTTCATAAGGACCTAGCCACCTCTTACAAAGCTCCCCTTTGAAATATTTAAATCTTGAATCATAAAATAAATTCTAGTCATCTTTTCGAAACACCTATTTATTAATGAATTTATCATTCCATTTAGCACGTTTCTTTTGGATAATATCAGTACATTGAAAATTAGCCAAGCACATTTCTCCTAACTCATTCAACTTTTCCAATCAGTGATTCTATGCTATTTTTAAATCCAAATTGACTTTCAAGGTAGTTCTGAGTGTCTTTATTTCAAATTCAATGGGAAAGATAGGATTCTTACCACACACACGTTTTTAGGGAGGAAAATTGTGGTATTTCACCAATTGTTCCTATAAGCCCATAACATCTCTAGAAGCCTTTCAACCCAATCGCAATAGTAACCAATCGTAGTCTTTGTAAGAATTTATTCGAGCACTTTGTTGGTAATCTTCACTTTCCCATTATCCCTTGGATGGTAAGGTGAACTAACTTGTTGATGAATCCTATTTCTATTGATAAGGTCCTGTATTAGTTGGGAAGTAAACTATGTTCCTCCATCTGTAACTATCTTCTTTGGCACTCCATATAGAAAAAATATATCCTCAAATAGAATGTCTAAAACAACTAGTTTAGTGGTTGTGGTCAATGCTTTATCCTCAACCCATTTGGTGACATAGTCTATACATACCAAAATGTAGGACTTCTATCGATATGGGGGGTTGATTAGTCCCACAAAATCTATAGCCCACCTCTCAAAAGGCTCCACCACCAATTGATGATGTAATGACATCTAACCTGATTAAATGAGTTAGCCTATCCTCCTACAACTGTCATACCCCAATACATACTTCCTTTCATATTGAAATATAGTTGGAAAATAATAGCCTATCTTAAGCACTTTATGGCCTATTCTCTTGTATGAAAAGTGGCCTACACAAGGTTGATCATGGAAAGCCTTCAAAATTTCATAGATATCATCTTCTTTCACACACCTTCTAATTTAATGATCTTGACCAATTTGAAAGAGATATCTGTAAAACCCCACCCAACATTTACTCACTTTTACAATATCACCAGGGTGAACATGAGACGAGAGTTACTATGACAGGGTCCAACAACCAACTTCCAATTATGGAGGTGGGTTCTACCATACTAAAACTCACTATAGCTTCCCAGGGATACCAGACCACCCAGATGTTAGAAGACATCCATTAATGATCTTACCCTGACTTGGAATTATCTTTGTCCTTGACTTAACACCCCATATGCATGCATGCCAAGTTGTGCATGTGACCAGAAGGCTCCAACCACACGCACAAAACTTCATTTGCGTGAGTATAACCAATATTTCTCAGTTAAGAGACTGCAGATGTGAAATCAGTGCCACATTTTCAGGGCTAGCCTATAGGCCACTGCCTAAAACTATCCAAAACTCTCAAGAATTGAGTCTAAGATAATCACCAATATACATAACCTATACTTAGGCTCAAATATTTCCCAAACACAACAGTCACATGATAAAAATTTAGGCAAACATATGGTAAACATGGTAG
The DNA here is from genome assembly GCA_000404065.3 of Pinus taeda. Taxonomy (NCBI): domain Eukaryota; kingdom Viridiplantae; phylum Streptophyta; class Pinopsida; order Pinales; family Pinaceae; genus Pinus; species Pinus taeda. The sequence goes on from APFE030241185.1 coordinate 254,065, forward strand.
CAATGGGTCATGAATGCATATATTTACATTATTTCTTTAGTTTCATCATAGAATCATTAAGAAGGATCGCCTCCCTCTCTAGCTAGATGAAATAAAAATGGTTATCCCATGCATTCACATAACCTTTAATAACTTATCAATACATAAGCAATATCCATAACAAGAGAATCACTTAACCATGCCTACAACCAACATATAACCAAAATGAAACCATGACCAACCAGTCATAAAATTAACACAATAACCAATACACGTGCTCATTGATCTCAATAAGAAATAACACATAATAACATATACATAAAGCCAACCAATTTAGGGACTTCGACATACCACCAGACTATAGATTGGGACGAATAAAATCTCTCTTTCAACCAATCACCCCTATGCCATAGTCTAAGCATGAACATGGGATCACATGGGATAAACTAAAATAGAACCAACCAGGGCTTATAGAGGTTAAGCCACCTCAAACCTCTACCACGGCGATTTCACATAAATCGGTCCATACCAAAACCAAAACCAACTTGGATGCCTCCAACTTCTTCACCATGCCTAGAGGGACTTTCCTATCTCCATCCATCCATCAAGAGTTCTAGGAGAATTCCCATCTCCACCCTTGACCCTTGGGGAATTTTCCTAAGACCACATCATCAGGATCCAAAGTCTATCAACCATCCGAAGCTTAACCAAAACATGGAACTCACTACATCATGGCTATCTAGGAAATGACAATGCAACGCTGAAACTACTATAAATTTAAGAAAACACCATGCCAATGACAACAAAATAACCAAATAACCAAATGCATGTACAATTCATTCAAATCTCAGCAAGGAAATCACACATGCAACTTGTCACCTATAGTTTTCTCTTGTTATAGTTGCTTTTCTAACCTTCTTCTTCGCTACCCCCAAATTTCCTTTTCTTGCTTGCTTGCTTCTGTCTAAGTTCTCTCTCTCTCCAAGTCCAATTAAGAATGCCTCAATGTCTCAGCAAATGCTATAATGCTCCAAGAGTAACCAAGAAGTGATCAAGAGTAACTACGAGTGACTAAGAGATGCATAAAATGTTCTCCCTCTCCTTTTTTTTCCTTTTCCTTTTCTTTTCCTTAAGTTTCCTTCATATTCTCTTACATGCATATTCTTGTCTCTTCATCTTCCCTTTCTCCTATTTTTCTTTATTCTTATATTGAATTTCCATCTATTTCATTTTTCCTTTTCCAATTCCAATGCCAATTTACATAGCAGATAATAAACCATTAGTGATTCCCACTATAATGTTTTTGCCTCCATTCAGCTTGGAATACATGTACCATGACCTTGGTTTTATTCATTTACATGGAAAATCAACCCAGGGTTGTTACAAACCCCTTTCCCTTGGGGGAGCACCATCCTCGATGTTCTAAGACACTTATGACCAACAAAAAAATTTGCTTATGGAGATTTATAGTAATACTCGATGCAGTATTTATAATGAAAACTATTGAAAACATGACAAACATACTGCTTATTGGAGCTTTATAACACAAATTGATGTAGTATTCACAATGAAATACATATGTGTGTGCATGTGTACCAAAAAATCATTTTCTTCAACCAACAAATAAATAAGGATATGATGCTCGCATTTGATCAACCATCTCCCATGTAGCTTCATTTCAGCCAAAGTGCTTCCACTGCACTTTAACTTGCTTTATTGTTCAATTCCAAAGCATGAGTTGTTTCCATTCCAATATGCATTGTGGATCTAGTTGTAACTCTCCCTTTAGTTCCACCTGCAATACAGACCAATCAATCACATGGTCAACATCCCATGCATATCTCTTAAGCAATGAAACATGGAAAATATAATGGAATTTCATTGATGGAGGCAATGCAAGTCTATATGTCATTGGTCCAATCCTCTCAAGGATCTCAAAAGGCCCACAATATTGAGGTTCCAACTTGGCACATGATCCAATCTTCAAGGAGCTCCTCTTGGGCTTGATGCTCAAGTACATATGCTCCCCAACCTAAAACTCCTTAAATGCTCTATGTTTATCCACATAACTCTTCTACCTATCTTGTGTTGTCTTCAAATTTATTTTAATAAACTACATATCCTGCTCCGTTTCTTCCAACATATCAGGTCCAATCAATACCCTATTGACTGGATCATTCCAGCTAATAGGAGTATTACAAATCTACCTATAGAGAGACTTAAATGGACTCATCTTCAAGGATTCCTAATGCCCATTATTATAGGAAAACTCAACCAATGGTAGATACTCCTCCCACTTCCTCTATTGATGCATGAAATACATCCTCAACATATCCTCAAGGATCCTATTAACCCTCTTTGTCTATCCATTTGTTTGTGGATGATAAGTTGTACTGAAAGATAACTCTGTCCCCAAGCTTGCAAACAAGTCCTTCCAAATCATGGAAGTAAAATTTGCATCTCTATTTTATATAATATTCTTGGGAACCTCATGAAACTTCACTATCTCCCCTATGAAGATATAAGCTACCTCACTAATTGAATTAGTAGAATTCACTACAATGAAGTGAGTTACCTTGCTCAACTTTTCAACCAAAACCATGATAGAATCGTTTTGTCTCAGTGTCCTAGGAAATACAGTAATGATGTCCATGGGAATGACATCCCAATTCTATTTTGGAATTGAAATAGGTTGCAATAGACCAACAGGATGATTGCATTCAAATTTCACATGTTGATAGTCCAAACACTTGGCAAAAAACTTAGCCACCTCTTTCTTCAAATTCGGCCAATAGTAGAAATTCTTGATAGCTTTCAAAGTCTTCTGGTATCCTGGGTGGCCTGAATACAACCTGACATGGAACTCTCAAAAAATAAGATTCTTCAACTCGTTACTATCTAACGCATAAATCTTGCTCTTGAATATGACCAAGTCTTCTGTGGTAAGGTGATACTCCTCATCCATCATCTTCACCTTACTGCTGCAATATCTTCTTCAATTGATTCTACTTATCATCATGCTACCCTTCATGCAAGATCTACCATTGTAAATATGTCCCCTAAGAGCTCATAGCTGAAACATGATTCACTTGTATTTGTAGGTTTTAACCTCGTACATAAATTACTTGCATACAAATTCTAAAACACAGAAAATAAACAATGTGAGAGCATAACACATAAAACACATATACACAAAGATTTTCCCCTGGATCCCAAAATCGGGACTACCAGCTTGATTTTTCATTATGTTCCTTTCAATGTTATAATACATATTTATACATGTTGAAGCATCCAATACCATGGACCGAAAAACTATCACGTCCAATACCATGGAACGAAAACCATCGCGTCCAAAAACATGTGCGAAAAGCATGCACAAAACCATAGGTGGGTCTGCCCAACCTAACATAGGGTCCAAAACCAAAATTTTCTGGGGCGCTGCCCTGGACCCCATAAAGTGGGGTTATGAGTATGCCTCAAACCCCTTGTGCCCCCCCCCCCCTGCTACACAATCGGCTCAACAAAAGGGGGCTCCGCCCCCCCAACCCCTCAGTTAACTACGTGGATAATCGTGGAAAGAATATAACACAACCCAACAATACTCTCCTACTGAGAGCATCCATAGCCTGGTTCTCCTTAATTTTAATGTGATTGATCTCTAAGTGAAACTCACTGAGAGTAGCCAACCATCTAACTTTCCTTGCATTCATATTGGGTTGGTCAAACAAGTACTTCAGTCCATTGTGATCACTCATCAAAATGAACCTCCTCCCAAGGAGATAATGTATCCACATATTAAATGCATGAATCATAGCTTCTAACTCAATATCATGATCCACATATTTATGCTCATGTTCATTAAACATCCTTGATTCATAGTAAAATTCTTTCCTTTCCCGCATCATGACTGCACCAAGTTCTTCCTTGCACGCATCTGTACAAACCACAAACTCCTTATTAGGATCTACAATCTTCAAAACCATAGCATTGGTAAGAAACTACTTCAATTGATCAAAACTAGCTGCACACCGAAGAGTCAATTCAAAATTATTCCCTTTCCCCTGCAAAGATGTGATAGGATAACCAATCTTGGAGAATTTCTTGATGAACCACCTATAATAACCTGCTAGTTCCATGAGTGATCTGACCTCATCCACACTCCTCGATGTTGGACACTCCATGATAATTTTAATATTTTATGGATCCACTACTATCGCTTCCTTGGAAACAACATGTCCCAAGTAACGAATCTGAGACTGAAATACACTACACTTGTCGAGCATAATACAAGTTATGTTCTCTCAACAAGCTTAACACCATTTCCAGATGCTCTACATGCTCCTCCTCATTATTTGAATATACCAATATATCCAGATAAGAGAACAATGCACTTCTCATCAAACACATGAAGGTGGATGGAGCATTGGTAAGACCACAAGGAACCACCAAAAACTCATAGTTCCCATACATTGTACAAAATAAAGAAATCCACCTCCATACGAGGTGAAAACTATAAAATATCGATAGGAAGCACATCTTGAAACTAATGCAAGAAAATATACTTTCTCAGGACCTCATCATCCTCATATTCCTTCCCTTTGTCACTGGAAACATGTACTAGAAACAATAAATATCCTTTCCTATTGTTGTGCTTATCTTGCATAGATATAACCATTCTCACTAATGTATTCTTCTTCTTTCCCTACAACATATAGACACTCAATAGCCTTGTCATAACAATCTACCTTGGTCCTATGAATGAACAACTAGTCCATGCCCAAGAGCATGCTATATGAACCCAAAGGAAACATATTTAGATGTGCTGATGAAGGCATGCAATTAAGCTCAAATGCACAAGATCTCACCCAATGATGAACTCTTCTCTTTGTCCCTGTATCCAACTGCACCAACCAAGATTTTGCATGCACTTGCTTATTCAACCGACATTGATCCACCATGTTAGGACTAATATAGATATAATTTGATCTAGGATCAATAAAATAGAAACAACTTGATCCAAAGCTTACCTTCCATCTCAATAATGGATGGATGATGATCTACCATCCTGTTATCCAATGCTACGAATATATGGGGAATGCTCTAATCTACATCCCCAACTGTCTGCACCTCTTGAGAATTGTAGATCTTAGGCCTACCACCCTGATGTGATGGACAATCCCTCCTGGGATGGTCTCCACCACAGGTCCAAAACCTAAATTTTTTATGCCATCTCCTTTATTTTGTTGCTCCTTACGATGAGACCCATGTCCTCTCTCAACTGCATTGAACTTCTTATAAGGTGCCACATTTTCCTTGTCACTTTCATCCTGAGATCTTCCTCACTTATTGAGCTATTTTCCTTTAGTCTTCTCATTACCTTTCTAGTCACTTTCTAACTCAGGCTTGCTCTTTGACTACTCATAACAATGCTTCATCTTCCTAATGGCTTCCTACAATAGTCAAGGCTCATAAAACTCAACTCGATCTTTGAATGATAATGGAAATCCAATGATGAACCTTTGGATATTTGCTTTCGCATCCTTGAGATAGGCACATGTCTAGAACACTTTATAAATTTGGTTGTGTACTCTTCATCTATCATGGAACCCATGCTGAGCTCATAGAAGTCCTTGGTCTTTTCGTCGTAATTCCTCTCCGATAGATAATTCTTCCTGAAGAGTATTTAAAACTCATCCAAAGTGAGTTCCTCTTCCTTGATCCTCTGACATGCTTAACATGTTCCCTCTAGATATCTGATTTTCCCTTGAGACTGAAGGTAGCTATCTTGCCTTTCAAGTTCTCTGCATAACAATGTAATCTAAATAATTTATTCAGCCCAAGAAACCATGGTTTTGCATCATCTGATTGCTTCATTTCCCATCAAAAGTAAGAGGCTTGGCTTTCTTGAATTATTCTAGAAAGCACCCCCTCTCACTCCTCTTATAAGGACGCTGGTGGTGATGGCAATGATGTCTCTTGGAACTAGAGCTAGAATAAATTCCTTGTGTGTTATCCCTCCTTTAAGGTGTATCCAAGGATCTTCCACTCTTCACTATATCATCTTTTTCCATCCTATACCATTTATGAGACTTGCTTCCATCCGCACCATTAGTCTTTTCTTCCTGTCTGTCGCCATGACTGATCCCCAAATGTCCATGCTTATGCAAATCTAAAAGACTCTGGAGGATGAATTCATTAACCTCAACTTTCTTATCTTGAGTTCTGGTGAGCCTTGGTTGTGCCTCAATCAACCACTCATTGTCTGCCTTGAAACTCACTATTTATGCCTTTAAACTTCTTAATGTATCTGCCAAACCAAGAGAATATCCCTCTCCTTGCTTCTCAAATGATCTCTCCCATCCTACCAATGTATCTTTTGGCCTATATGGAGAGTCATATGAACTATACTAAACTATTATGCTCTTCATATCTTGGCCTTCTATTTCATGCAATATGCCTTTTTAGCTAGATAAAAACATAAGGAAAATCATAACTCAAGGTATCTCAGGGCAGGTTGTTGCATCTACACAAGATAATCCAAATTAGCATGATACAACATCACAAACATACCAACTCATACATGGATATCATAAACATAACAATAAATAGCTAACATGCATGCATGATAAACATATAGACAATTGACATGCATGCATACTAATATGCATTTAACCTAAGTTCGAGTGCTAAAACCTTGCTCTGATACCACCCTGTAACACCCCACCTCACATTTACCCACTTTTACAAGCTCACCAAGGTAAACATGAGATGATAGTTACTATGAAAGGATCCAACAACCAAGTTCTAGTTATGGAAGTGGGGTCTACCATTCTAGAACTCACTACAACTTCCCATGGATACCAGACCATGCAGATGTCAGAATATATCCACTAATGATATTACCCTGAGATGGAACTATATTTCTCTTTGACTTAACACCCCATTCGCATGCATGCAAAGCTATGAATGCGTCCATAAGGCTCCAGCTGTATGCACATACCTTCCTTTGTGCAACTACAACTAAGATTTATCAGTTAAGAGATTGTGACTATGAAATTAGTGCCAATTTTTTAGCACTAGCCTACAGGCCACTGCCAAGAACTGCTGAGAACTCTCCCGAATCGAGTCTAAGATAATCACTAGTATGCATAACCTGTATTTGGCTCTGAGATTTCCTAGACATGAAATTCACATGATAAACATTTAGATAAACATATGGTAAACATGGTAGTAACAGATCATGAATGCATATTTGTATATTGTTTCCTTAGTTTCATAAGAGAATCATCAAGAAGGCTCACCACCCTCTCTAGTTAGTTGCAATAACACTAGTTATTCCATGCATTCACATAACCATTCAATAACTTATCAAGCCATAAGAAAGATCCATACCAAAAGAACATTATTTAACCATACCTATAACCAACATAAAACAAGAATGAAACCATGACAAACCAGTCATAAAATCAACAAAATAACCAATACATGTGCTCATTGATCTCAATAAGAAAGAATAAATAATAACATATGCATAAATTCAACCAGGTCAGGGACTAGCTCTAGTGGTGTTTCAAATGACACTCTGGGTATTTACTTGCTTCAATAAAGGGGAAACTATCAATAAAAACAATTGTTGATGTTGAAAACATAGAATTTACTAAGGTATTGGTTGTTGAAAATTAAATAAATTCTTGAAAATGAAACTCACTCTAACTATTATTCAATAGCGCTTTGGATTAACAGTGAATGGTGCATTGTTAAGGCACTCCTTGTGATAGGTCACCTATTCGAATTCCCTATGGGTGGTCCCACCTTCTTAGCCTTACAAAAAAAAGAAACTCACTCTAACTATTACAACTCAAATAAATATTAAAAAAACATGTCATTACAAGAGAGGAAATGCAAACTACTATTGTCTGATTTGGTACAAAAACCACAAAACTAAACTAAGTTGCAAAAAATTGAAACAAACCAAAACCCAAACTACTTCCTAACCCCCTCAAGATCATCATTTCCCAATGTCAACCATTATATTATGAAGAACATGCCTTACTTATTGAAAACCATAGAAACATTAGAAACATGCATTGTTTTACAAGATGTTCTACAATCCTATATAAAAGATACATAGGAAATTACAAAATGGTAAGTAAGTGGACATAATTCCCTTCTAACCACGAGAAAACTTCAAGTGACCCAAATTGCATATAAGGAAATCACATATGTTATAAATAAAAGGTGTTGCATCATCAAAAATCCCTTCTATAGGAAACGGACAACTATTTTATTGGAAAATTTTTGCAAAATGAAGTGCTAAAAAACGACATAAATAGAATATAAATAGAAACAATCTGAAGTATAAAAAGTTCCTCTACACATCCTATGGGAGAACCCTCCCCAGGGTGCTTAGATGCCTAATTTAATGAATACTAATCCACTAAGAAGAAAATATTTTTTGCTAAGCTGGTAAAAAAAAGTACATAACTTCTTGAAATTAAACTAATTCAATGACTTCCAAATTTGTAGGGAAAAACTATGTCAAATCATAACTTCTAATTTTGAGCCTCAAGTTTCTTCTCATACATCAAGGCAGAGAACAATCCCTTTATTAGGTGGACCAATTCCCTCCAAAACCCCTAGATTTCAATTCCTCAATTACATTATCTATTTCTCTTAAACAGAATAAGGCTCCAAGCTCATCAAGTTGTTTTCAAGTAGCTTTAAAAGGCCTTGGGCCAAGTGGTAACTCTAGGAGGGACAAGATAAAGAGAAAAATATGGTTAGAAGATCTAAAATATTGGGATTATACCATAACAATCATAGTAGTCTAATATTTTTAGAATGGATCATGCTAGGTTAGTTGTTTGAAATAGTAGGAGCGCATAGCTAGATTTCCAACCAATACTAGATATACATATGATGTATTTGAACCTCCATAATTGACATATTATGATTGATTATACAAATAAAGTATTAAGTCTATTGATTACAAACTAGGATTCCTAACAAATATAGTTAGTGTAGAGTTGTGATTTTGTGTACTTCACCTTGATTCAATTGTTAACATGAAAAAATGATGACAATGACAATGTAAAGATGGTAAATATTATTTGAACACACTAGATGAATGTAGCACTAGGGGGTGTTTTCCTCAAAGGATATATTCATCCCAAAGTATTTGTGTTTTCCTTGACCCTAAATTGTTAGAGAATGCAAAATTGTAGCACTACCACGATCAAATTATTGAAATTAAATAATAAGTTTTATGATCACATAACTCCATGCATATAAAGAGAAAGAAAAACTAATAATATATAGTATGTATGAGAAATTACCTAATATAGTCTACTTTTATGACATAATAAACCAATGGATAATCTCAAATATCATATATTCTCACTATTTATATTATCTAGTCATTTAGATATGCTTTTTCATAAAAAGAAAAAGTATTATTGTTTTTTTACTCAAATAAATTTATTTTTTAGTTAGGTGGTCCTAATTTCAATTTTTAGTCAAGTGGAACTCGATTTTTACTTTTCAATTAATTCAGGTTACATTTATACAAACATTTACACATATTTTAAATACCCCTTTAAACACGAGGGATGAAGAAGGTGGAGCTACCACTACCACTTCCCTTAATGAAAACTTCTTGTAGCTTGGACATAGATAATATTTTCATACAATTGACATATACTAATGGTTTTATGAGAATATCAACACACTAAAAGTTTGACCTACAATATTCAATGGATATTTCACCTTTTGTACCATCTCCCAGTGTTTATGAACCTCGGTGTTCTTTGTCATCTTATGTGAAACTAAGTGAATTTCCACTTAGATTATTCCTTGATTATCACAACATATTATATATGAATACTCCTTAAGAAGTCTAAATTCATCCATTAATTTGTGTACCCAAATTCCCCTTACAATTGAATTGAAACCAAGATGAAACACATAAGCGAAGGTAGACTTTTATTCATCAACATCACCTACCAATCAAAGTTTGAATAAGTGATACAAAATGGATCATAATATGATTTTTCATATATTTAGGTACTTTCTAAGTGGAAAAATTGTATGCTTTGACCTATAGGGCCCATTTTATGGATAGATCCTCTTTTAGTGGTTTGGGGTCTTCAAGGTTTTTGGAGTTTGCTTGGGGAACTAAATGATAGTTTTGGGGGTCAAAAACTCATTAAAATGAGAAATCCTCGACATTAGCTAGAATTTTTAGCTCCATATCTCAGCCAAGGAAGCAACCAAAATCCCTTGCATTGAAATCTCCATTTTTTCGTTCCACTCCCTTAGCCTATGACTTATCACATGGGTAGCAATAATTCCTAGACCTATTACAAATTCCTCACCCCTCACAACCATTATCACCTATCCCATCTTATCAATTACCCATGAAGCTCCCAAGTGCTTCATAATGTCATCTGCCATGGTTAAAATTGAAATAAGTTTGTACCTCTCATGCCTCAAATAGATGAGGACACATTTCTCCTTGCTATCATCATCCATAAGAGATGGAGGCATAGGGGTTGAGTACACTCCATAGCCACCCTCATTCTTAAATAATGAAACCATCAATTCCTCTAGTAATGGTACATAAACTAACTATACTTTTCCACTGTTGGCCTGCCTAGCCTCTTTCCAACAACACACACACACAATATGCCCACAAATTATAATAATCCCTAGATTCATGCATACTTCCACATGGTCCTTCCAAATTATAATCATAAGTTTGATTCTCCATCGCTTTAATAATAAATGCATTGGAAGTTAAGGGACTAGATGGTAATCCACATTCTCATTTATAAGAAGGGTGCCAAGTTGTAAGCTAGTGCACTTATTAGCCAATATATTTTCTTCCTTCTTGTTGTGGCGAAAAATGGGGATCACAAACATTATGGAAAATGTTTTTAATATGTGATAAATCCTTTTGAAAATGTTTCTAAGCCTTAGATTAGTTGGGGAGGAACTCAAATTTAGATGTTGGATTATGACTTGAGAGAATCCCACTATAATTAGATTGTTGATATTGAGAATAGAGGCTTGAAGAAACCCTACCTAAGGGCATATGCTTTTACTTGAATGTTAGTGCTTTTTCCTAGCTCCCAAGAGAAAGATAATCAACTTGTTCACTAAGGTGAATAATTGCCCCACCCTACTCCTGTCACCCCTTATAAATAGGTGACACTAGCAATGTAAAGATGGTATATATTGCTTGAATACACTAGAACAATGTAGTAAAAGCACTACATGGTGTTTTCCTTAAAGGATATATTCATCCCAAAGTATTTATATTTTCTTTGACCCAAAAATTATATCAAATGAAAAATTGTAGCACTACCATGATCAAATTATTGAAATTAAATGATAAGCTTTACGATCACATAACTCCATGCATATAAAGAGAAAGAAATACTCAAAATATATAGTAGGTATGGGAAATTACTTAAATTAATATAGTTTATATTTATGACATAATATACCAATGGATAATCTCAGACATCATGTTTTCTCATTATTTATATTATATAGTCATTTAGATATGCCTTTTCATAAAATGAAAACTATTATTGATTTCCACTCAAATATATTTTATTTTTCTATAAAGTGGTTGTCAAGTGGGCCTCAATTTTTACTTTTCAATCAATATATGTTGGGTTATGTTTATACATATTTTGTCATGCCCCTTTAAACATGAGGGGTGAAGAAGGTAGAGTTACCACTACATCCTCCCTTAATTACAACTTCTTGGAGCTTGTTCATAAATAATAATTTGGCAAAATTGGCCTTTACTAATGGCTTTATGAGGTTATCAACACAGTAATAATTTGACCTACAATACTCAATGGATATTTCACCTTTTGTAGCATCTCCTTCTTTTTTTTGTGGTTCATGGTCCCCAGAGATCGATGACCATTATGTCCATGAAATATTTGTACTAGGTAGATCTGTTTGGAAGGATCACTTCTTGTTGGCTCAAACAAGGAGTCTAACCTCGAGAGTGTCAAGATAATTAGACCCATGAACTCTCATTAGTAGAGGTGCTTTAATGATGGGAACTAAACCAACTTAGCTAATCCTCGAGGCTTTTTGTACCATCTCCTAGTGTTTATGAACCTCAATATCCCTGGTCATCTTATGTGCAACTAAATGAATTTCCACCTAGATTATACGTTAATTATCACAACATATTATAGACAAATCCTCATTAATAAGTCTAAGTTAATCCATTAAGTTGTGTACCAAAATTACCCTAACAATTGAATTGAAACCAAGACTAAACACATAGGTGAAGATAGATTTATATTCATCAACATTACCTACCAACCAAAGTCTAGATACTTGACACAAAATGGATCATTATATAATTTGTCATATATTTTGTTACTTTTATAAGTTGGAAAATTGGAGCTTTTGACTTGTAGGGCCCATTTTAAGGGTATATCCTCTTTTGAAGTTTTCTGGTCTCGAAATTTTTGGAGCCTACTTGGAGCATTAAATAATCATTTTTGGGGTCAAAAATTCATGAAAAAAGTTTCTAGACCTCAAAATATGCTACTCTACATGTTGGGAACTTTCCAATTGTGCAAATATCATCTAAATCAATGTCTTATGGGAAATTTATGCTTCTCACAAGTTGACATGTACATTTGACCACCATGGTACTAAGTAGATGTTCCATCAACTCCTATTACTCGCACATGTAAATATAGCCACATGTGTACTTTCAATAATATTGTAGATGGTCCAAAACTCAAATTCTAATAAGGACTTGAACCACGTCAGAAGTCTAGTCATCATCGTAGTCTTAGACAATCATCAAAAGACATGTTGAATACTTTGCTTATAGGACAAAAAATGGTTTCATTCCTATTGTATTAATTTACTATTCCATAATTAATTAATTAAAAATTGTTGGAAATTGTTGGCAAGATGACCTTGTAGCAACCATATAGGCCAAAGTGGTTATGGAAATTCCATAGTGAGTTCATATTTCTTTGTATTTGCATTTAATATTTGAGGAGAAAAGAGAAAGGCATAATCCTCACCTTTTTTTTAGGTATTCCATGTTGGGTTTCCTAGGGTATATCTTATGTTTATTGTGTGGTTGGTGTGGTGTTTATTATTTTGTTCCTTTCAATGCATTGTCATTTTAATTTAGTTATATTAAGTTATAATAATAAGTAAACATTGCATGATATAGATAATTTCATAATTTTTTTAATATATATTGTGACAAATTGTTTAAATGGAATATCTATAGTAGTTTAACATATCATATGGGTACCATAATAGTTTTCTTTAGGCTTTTGTGGGAAATTGTAGGATCTAAAATTTGGCTTAAAGAAAGGAGCCTCGAACCCTAGCCATAGTCAATGAGTATAATAAAAATCCAAAGGATGCCATGAGGAAATATTTCAATACTAGAAGCACAAGTCTCTAACATCGCTCAATGTAACATGGTGATCTTTATGGTAGTTCTAGAGAGAATATTTAACCCTTTACAGGAGTGTGGTAGCTCTAATTTGAAAGTTAGCTCTAATGGGAAATCTAGGGACAAAGAAGAAATAAAAAGGAGCTTAATAATTAAACACCAATTAAAGCATCACTTCTTCCGAATCTATATTCAAAGTAGAAGAAAAATTGTACATCAAACTCAATCCAAGTAAGGAAAATGTTATCAAATTGAATTAATGATTAAAATAGTTAGAAGTATATTTTAGTGTTCATAACTTAGGAGAAGAGAAAAATATATATTTTTTCTAACCAAATATAGAGTACCATACTTAGGCCTAGTAGGAAAGCTGCACAAAGATGCTTAGGCTAGAGGGTGATTTCCCAATAACTAAGTGGGGAGTGTTTAAAAGCCTCTTTAAATCCCAATTATACCCTACTAGGTATGATGAAGACTAATTGATCCATTGACATTATTTCGAGCTAAGAAAGAGTAGAGTGTATATGATTACACTATTGAATTCAAAGAACAAGCCATCATTTTGGGGATAATTCCCAAGAACTCGGATATAATCCTCAAGTATCTAAGAAGCATCATAGTCATTTAAGGAGGCAAGTGGTGTTATTAAAACCTAGGACTATAGATGAGGCCTTTATACAAGAACAATATCTAGAGATAGACAATAAGAAAGGACAACCAAATGGTTCCATGTAGATATATCACCATGATGCTTCCATAGAGGGAAATAAGAAGTGGAAAGGAAATGATAAGAAGACAACAACCACTACACATTACTGTAGGGCTTAATGCAACCACCTTAACCATTGTAATACCAATGGTCATACCAATTATAAGTGTGGGAATCTATATTCATATATGAATCCAAAGAATCACAAGAAGGAAGAGAAAAAGAAGAAGATGCTAACCATGGATTAAGGTAACTAGCTAAAGAGTAGCTCAATTGTAAATGAAAAGGTTTCTTATGGTATAATTCAAAAGGAAGTGAAATTGAGTAGCTTCCATCCCAAGGAAGAGAAATATATTAATAAACTCTTCCATATTAAGTTCTAAGTCAAGAGGGAAAAAGTGGATGCTCTATTTGATTCTAGTTCATAGGACATCATAGTGTTAAAGGATTTGGTAAGAAATCTTGGGTCAAAAATTCACATTCCTTTCCCATGGTCATTGGGATGGGTAAATAAGAAAATAAGAATGCATATCTCATGTGACTAAGCAATGTGAGATCAAATTTTTAATTGCAAAACATATTGATGAAGTGGAAATAGATGTAGGACCACTTATATGTGTGGTGTAGAATTTGGAAGCCCATGTATGTACATGAGTGTTGTAATCTTCATGAGGATAGAAAAGAATACCACTTTAATCAAGGATGGAAAGTCATTTCTTCATTAATGCACACAAATATAAATTCAATATCTCACTCTTGAGTGCTAATTGAGCCAAGAAATCGATTATCCTAAGTAGGAAGTTTGAATTACTCTTCTTGAGACAAAAGTATCAAGGAGAATACTCAATAAATGTAAAGAAATATCTAGGGGGATGTACTAAATATTAAAATCACCATTTGGAGGACATTTTCTAGGTGTATATATAATTTTTCTAGAAACCTAAAGGATTACCAACTAAGAAATAAGTAGAGCATGAGATATAGTTGTTGCTTGAATCTCCGTTGCCAATCACATGATTGTATATATAGTTCATCCTAAAAGTGAATTGTGTGAAGAAACAATTTAAAAAATTATTGGATTAAGGAGTAATTCAATCAGGTTATAAACATCGTGGATCACCTATCATCATAATATGAAATAGAGATGGGACTTGGAGAATGTGTATGAACTATAGAGGTTCAAATAAAATTCCCTCAATAATCAATACGCTTATCCTATGAGTGATGACTTATTAGATCCACTACAAGATGAAAAATCATTCATCAAGTTGGATCTCAAATCGAGATATTACCAGGCATATGCAAAATAAGAAGACATTGGGAAGACTACCTTCAATATGAGGTAATTTTTATATGAATTTTTGTTAATGCATTTTGGTTTATGAAATGCGTAAGTTATATTCATACTTTTAATGAATGATGTAATCCATACTCATCTAGATTCAATTATAATAATGTACTTGGATAATATATAGATATTTATGAGATATTTATATTTACTTAGAAAGATCATGTCGCACATCTAACGTAGGCATTAAATAACCTAAAAAACCTCAATTGCTTGAAAATCTTAAGAAATATGAATTTTCCCAACACAACTAGGTTACTTAGGGTACGTGATTGGTGAAGGGGAACTCAAGATTGATCCTACAAAGATGGAGGCCATCATCTAGTGGCCGAATCCTATTAATGTCATTGAATTTAGGAGCATTATGGGACTAGTATAGTACCTTTAGAAGTTTATAACATCATTCTAAACTATGTCTACACCACTCCATGCCATAAGTAAGTGATAAGAGATTCTAGTGGGGAAAGAATTAATAGAAAGCTTTTGAAGAGTTGGAATAGAAAATTAATCAAGTATTAGTTCTTGCATTCTCTTATTTATAGAATCCAATCAAAGTGGATATGGTTGCAAATGGATATGTTAGGGAGTGATCATGATGCAAGGAGGTAAGTTAGTGTACTATCATTATAAATTGTTCCAAGAACTATTGCTTATATAACAAAAAAATTTATGCTTTGGTATAAGATGTCAAGAAATGGAAGCACTACTAGATGGGAAAGGAAACCATTCACCACTAGCAACTATAATATTTGCAAGCCCGAAGTAAGATTCTTCAAACAAGACACTAAAAGTGGATGCAATCTTTACAACAATTTCATCTTATCATCAAATAGAAGAAGGTTGGTGCTAATATTTTCACAGAAATTCTTTCAATGCCACCCATACCCAAAATCATACCTTTGGGTACTCTATGCATATGGAAACTTTGACTCATTATGAAAATAGAAAGGAATGCATAAAAGGTGAGGAATTCAAGAAGGTGCTTCAATAACTACAAGGTCAAGTTTGGGTAGAGGAATTGGATAACAAAGGTGAATACTATCTTCAATGGGTTTCTTTACTAGATAAATGAGCTCTATGTTCCTAAAGGAAAAAATTTGCAACCTTTTACAGGGGCTTATGTATCCAAATTTGCAAGGCACTTGATATTGAGAAAACATTAGCCAACTTGTAGAGTTATGTGTATTGATATAAAATGAAAGAAGGTGTAGCTCAATTCATTAGAGGATGCATACTCTATTGTACTATCAAACCCATTGATAGGAAGAAAGGTTGATACCGTCCCTTACCTATATGTATTAGACCATGGCAGAGTCCTCACATGGAATTTGTGGGTTTTTTGTTAGGAAGCAGGTGATGACATAACTATATATTTGTGGTAGTGGACAAGTCTAGTAAGAGGTGCATTCTCAAGTCTTGTAAAAATATAATCCAGGGTAATATGCAATAAACATGTTCTTTGAAAATGCCTAGGTTCACTTTGGGATACCAAGGAGCATCATCCCAAATGTAGATACTAGATTCTTAATGGCTTTGGTTCTAAACTTTTGGAGAAGATGGACACCAAGTTAAAAACATGTAGAAATTTTCATCCACCCAATGTATGGGAAAATAAAAGTAGTGAACAAGACATTGGCTTAACTTTTGAGGGTTACAATTATAAGTATCCAAGGACATAAGATGAAAATTTGGTATGTACACAAGGCTCTCTTATAACATAATAGTCCACACTTCCATTGGTAAGTCCCCTTCTTGAAACTTGCTTTGGATATTTTCCACCTTTCCCTTTAGATGTTATTGTTTATGGACAACAGAGAAGAGTGAGGGAACATACTACATGAGAAACAATGAAGGTTAAGAGATTGATTGAAAAAATTATGAAAATCCACTTGCAACTTTAGGAGATATTAAAGAAGTCATTGGAATAAATACAAGGCCTAACATGACTGGCACAAAATTGTGAAGACATTCAAAGTAGGATACCAAGAATGGTTGCATCAAAATAAAGAAAGGCTAGAAGGCCTCGGTAAGAATGTCAAAGCTCTAAAATATGGTATTTTTAAAGGGTCAGAGTAGTTAAGTGATCATAATTTATATATAGTCAATCTACCTCCATATATGCACATTCACTTATTAGTGAACATGGAAAATTCGAATTCCTATGATGTTAGACTTGAAAAATGATGGGAAAGCCTTATTTATTATAAAGGAATTAAAACCAAATTCCCAAGCAATGTTAGACAATGATATAGCTTTGTATAAGAAGTATAGGACAACCAAATGTCGACATCAAGAACTCTAGCAGGTTAGGTTAAAAGGACAACTTATAGGTGTGAACAAATGGTAATCTAAGAAGAAGGTAGAGAAAAATTTTCTTGACTCTTTCAATAAAATAATCAGGGACCAAATGGCTCCTAAAATGACGATTCATCCATATTAATACTGTCTAAGTGGAAAATTTAAAGCTTTTGACATGTAGGCTCCATTTTATGGGTAATTCTTGTTCTAATGATTTGGGATCCTGAAACTTCCAAATCCCATTTGGACCATTACATGATCATTTTTTAGGTGAAAATATTGTAATTAAATTTCTTATCCCTCTTATATTTTTTCCACCTATAGAGTGCTTTCCAATGATGCAAAGATCAATCCAATTATATTATATATGAGTAAATTATTCTTCTTGCAAGTTTACAAATGCTTTTCGACCTCCATGTACTAAGTGGATGCATGTCTTGGCATTTCTCAAACATGTGGATTAGGTCACTGGTGGAATTTCAAGAAGATTTCATAACATACAAAAACTAACCCTAATTGAGAGTTGATGCATCCAAGAACCTTAACCCTAACCATATAAACCTATGAAAACATGTTAAATACTCAACCACTAATAATAGAATGGGTTTCATTCATTGCACTGGGGGGCCCGTATCCCACAAGCAAGGGTGTCTCATACACCAATTTAGTGTATAGCTTGGCCTCAACCTTAAAATTATATTACTAAGCTTGGTTGAAACGTTAAATTATTATTATTATTATTATTGTATTCGAGAAGAACACAATAATGTGCCTAACATGTAACTACTACTAAAGTTATGGGGGTCTACAACCTGTCCTCCTCTCCATAAATCCGATCACAACCAGAGGGATTTGAAACTTGGATCTCTCAATTTTCATAGATTTCACATTACTTCAATCACCAATTGATTTGCCTACATGGGACAATGTTATTATATTATTATTATTTTGTTTATTGAGTGGATGATGTGATATTTATTATTTAGCTCCTTTTATTACGTTCTTATTGTATTTCAATAATATTAAATTTTAATAATAACTACACATTCAATAATATACATATTTTGCTGAAATTGTAAGATACGTTGTGACAAATTAATCCTATTGATTATACATCATAGTTTACATATCAATCATCCTACCAACCTAGTATCATCATTGTCACAATATTTAATTCCTAATTGATAAGTACCTTTGGTGTACCACAAAGTTCTATGTGTTGTTTGCATATGACTCTCCTTTAGATCCTACATGAATCTTGATACTAAGTTAATATCAAATGCAATTCCAAGGCTACTGTATTTAATAAATAATATTTCCAACAAGTTGCACATACAAAACATCATCAACCTTTGTAGAACCACACTCTTTAGCTTGACTTCTCACTGTTATGGGGTTGAACATTGCTTACAATTTTTCCATCCATCTTGAAACTCTTCAATAAATCAAAGCCATAATTAATTCAAGAACTAAAAATACCATCATCCAATTGCAAAACTTGGATGCCAAGAGAGAAATTAAGAAAACCTAACTTTGTCATATCAAATGCATCCTTCAAACTTAGCCTTTAAACTAAGAATCAAATCCCTACTTCTCCCGTTGATATCAAATCATCTAGTTATACCACAACAAAATGAATATTATCATACACATGCTTAACATAAATATTATACTATGATTTACAATGCTTGAAACTAAAATGGAGAAATAAACTTTTCAATATTCTCATACCATCTTTGAGAACCATGTTGAAACCGTGTAGAGATTTACTTAACTTGTACACAAGTGGAGGATCTGCTTTTTCATAAAACCTAATGGTTCACCATGTAGATATCTTTATGAAGATATCCATGTGAGGCATTGTTCACATCCCTAGGATGGATCTTCAAACCAAAATTAGTAGTAAAAGAGAGAATTCCATTAATAAAATTTATCTTGATAACATGAGAAAATGTCTTGGTGTAGTCAATACCTATTTGTTGTGAGAATCCTATTACTACATCAAGCCTTATATATCTCTACAACACCATCTAAAGTGAACCTAGTCATGTGTACCCATTTTCATTTGACTACATTCTTCCCTTTTGTGGAAAGAACCATCTCCCCAGCTATTATTCTTCATTAAGAAGTTATACTCTTTAGCTATAACATCTCCCATTCTAACCTAGCACGAACATTCTCATATGCTCAAGTATCAAATGCATCCTCACCCTGGGCATAAGTGAAAAAATCAATTATTTTTTTTTGCTTGACATCCTCATCCTCGGCATAAGTGCAAAAATCAATCATTGTTTTTTGCTTGACATCCTCATCCTTGGCATAAGTGCAAAAATCAATCATTGTGTTTTGCTTGACATCCTTTTATATTCATTCACACCACTTCTATATACCCTAGCGACATCAATAGTATCTATAGCTCACATGGGACAATAAATATTCCATACAAAGGAAGTCTCTAATACAATCTCATTATGGCATACTCAACCACATCATTAAAAATATCAACATGATTATATTCATTAATATCTAATTCTTCAATTTGAATATAAACTTTACAAGCAATTAGAGAGAATAATATAAAAAAGGAAAGTAGATTCGTTAATCTAAAAAAAAGAAAGAAAAAAATTTGAATATAAACTTGTTGGACACCTAATCCTCTATGGGTTAGTGTGGAAGCGGAATAGACTAAGGAAGTCCAAGAGACCTTGGGATGTGGAACCTAATGGTCAAACCATGTACTATAAATGTATATGTTTTGTTAATAAAAAATATACTCTCATGTTTTATCTTTCATACTCTTTTTGCCATGTGTGTGTTTAACATGGTATCAGAGTACGCGTATTCCTGCCCTGCATAATTACTTTGAGCCATTTGTATAATGGCATTTCTGTGCAGGTCATTTCTGCCATGACTTCTGCATTTCATGAATATTTTCTCATCTAAATTCTAGCTGCAACCTCTGTCTTTTCTCCAGCACCATTTTTGGCTCCCTCTGCTTTGTAACTCCCTATTCTGCCTCTGGTATTCTGAATCCTATGTAGATTGGCTAGCCTGGTAGATCTGACACTTCCACTGGCCTGAATGCATACAAAATGTTGCTCCTATCATTTCTCTTTGTACATCAATTACTTGCTGCTATTCACTATTATTCACCTGCATACAAAACGTTGCTCCTGTAGCTGCTCTCTGTACATCAATTACTTGCTTCTATTCACTATTATTCACCTGCATACAAAACGCTGCTCTTGTAGCTGCTCTTTGTACATCAATTACTTGTTGCATAAGTGCATATGCCTTTAACTATGCTTTGAATATTTTAAAAAAATGGTGAAAGCGCTATCATTTTCTTCGTCTATTCCATTTAAAAGGAATGTTCTTTGGAGATCTCTGAAGTGCTATCCATTGTTTAGTTAAATTGGAAATTGGGCATGTCGTGACAAAGGGTTTCACATTGCTACAACGGTTTCACATTGCTCTTATTTTAGTGATGATCTCAGACTCCCTTGAAATCTGAAAGACTATCAAACGCAGCGGGGAGACTCTATGTGGATTGAGACTTTGGAGGCCCCAAAGGGCACGATGATCTGGGTGGCCACAAAGGGCACGGATAAGGCAATCCTGGCTACGACAATCGATGGATGTGTATTCTGCAACATCATGTAATAATAATATCAACAAAGGATTGCAACATGCGTATCTTTCCATTTTTTCTGAGGTACGTGAAGTTTTCTGTCAACAAAGTGTATGGCGTATCCAGGCATTTACACTACAGACAAACTAATTATTCATAGTGTGTGACATTTAAAGTTAAGCAAGAAAAAGATCGCAAAGTTAGCTATCCTCTTGTCATCTTAACCATTCAAGTTTAGTGGAATTTTACTATCAATCTGTAATACCATTATACATCATTTGCTCAAAACCATTCACAACACATTTTTGGAGTAGCGCAGAAATGATGCACTTCATGTATTATGGATCAATCTGATTAGAATGGAACAATGCACAACATCCACGTCTCACAAACGCTAACATATATGATGCAAGCTTGGTTGAAGGGACATAAATTTGGTTAGCATATGCCTATTTAAGGAAATGAAATATAAGTGTCTAGGATATGCAATTGTGTTTAAGAGGATGACAAGTACATTTGCAGAGTAGTTAAAGAGAAAGGTTGCTTGACTGGAATTTGTATGTGAATGGATATGAACTTTGTAAATATAACCTACAATGGATTCTGATATTTAGGGGATATTCTTGGACATCAAATCTGTCTCGTAATAAGAAATTGTTCCAAGGCATTTGTAATCTGATGATGCTAAGAATGTATGCAATATTGTCGTTTAAAGCATGAGTACATTTACCTTTGGCAATCTTTCATAAAATTAGATTTACTTTATCCAGTTTCTCTTTCAATGGTGTGTGTTCTCTTTCAAGGTTCAGGAGAGGAGGATATATATATACAGGCACTCGCCATTGGCTGCCACCATTGTCCAGTTAATACACAGTTTTGTGTTATATTGAACCTTGTATACCTCTGTCTCCTCAAGTTTAGTTTCAGATTCTTTTGGAATCTCAAATATTTGGGCGCTTTGTCTCATTCTTAGAGGTTGAAAGCTCTATCAGAGATGTTATTGCATTTCCAAAGACAACTATAACACAATTTTCTCTGACAAAAACACCATCAAGAGTTGATCCAAAGCAGCTTCGAGAACTTTCCTATTCCATTAAGAAGTTCATTGACTAGTGAAGCAGGTTATGCTGGTTGCATAGTTTATAGTTTTTGTTCTTAACGGTATAGATGGGTATTTTTGGCATATCATTGTGCTGGGCTTGGTAGCAACAATCCACATATCCACGCATAATGTTTGCTAGTGATATTTATCTTACAATGGCAATGCATATTTTGTTGGTTAGCTTTAGCTTCTACTCTAATTAATTGAAGAAAGGAAGCTCAAATCATATCCTGATGTACCGTTACAAGCAATTTTGGAAGGTATCAATGTCATGAATATGTTAACAATTGGAACAAATTATGTCATTCTAAACTCATATTTCTAGAACAAATGAGGTATATAAAATGTTCTCTACTATTGTGAAAATGCGCTTGAAATAATTGTTCTTGGACAAAAGATCAATAGTTTCATTTCATGGAGAAAATATGATTATTTCCTGTAAGGGCTTACAGAGACACCATAAGAGGCACTTATCAGTGATGGCCTCCTGAATGTGCTAAGTTTTTGTAATTAGGATGCGTGTTTTTTGAGTGTTGCCATTCACTACAGTCTTGCTTATTTTATATGAAGAAATTGATGATATTGTAAGCACTTGTAACAAAGTTTCATCCCAGGGCTGAGCACTTCATCATCTGCCATTTCAAAAGTAGCAAATGTAAGGCGCTTCTTATGTGCTTTCAGATTTGCAATTTATGAGATTATGTACAGGTTTGTAAGCCACCTTTTATGTGAAAAAATAGGCTAGACTAGGAAAGGACTGGTGCAACCAATATCTTGTGTAGTGAAATTCTTATTTATGGACATCGTGTTTAGTTTAGAAGAAGAATTATAACATTTGGGGTTTTCGATATTTGAGCTAATTTGGAGAGTGGAGACTATTGAGAGCTTCTTTGTCTTAGCATTGTATTAGAGTTTGGAGTGCATTGAGATCTTCATTGTTTTACTATTTTTTGAGGTTAAAAATGACTCCAATTGGTGAAGTATTAGAGTTTTTGAAAACTCTTATACAATCTACTATTGATGACACATTCCAAATTAGCAAAGGCTCTCTCTCATAAATTCAGTCATGTCTACAATATGCACAAGAATAGATTGAATTTTTACAGCTTGAATCTCAACTACAAAGAGCAGAATTACAACAATGGAGTTGTCATTCTGAACCTGTTTTTGTTCGGAACAATGAAATAGACTCCCATAAATAACAAGTCAATATTGTTACAGTTCATTTAGATTTAGTACCCAATAAAGCAGCAGTTGTACATGTAGATGCAAAAGTTTAGTTTGCACTTCCCAAGCCCATCATTAGACCTTGGGAATGACTTGTCCACAACAAGCATAGAACTGGTCTTGGATATGACAAGGACGTGTCCTTTCATATTCCAGATTGCTTAAAGCCCATCCAGCTTTAGAGTGTTGGATTACTTCATGACAGTTCACCTTCAGCTATTCCAGATTCTACCCCTCCTCCTCAGCAACAGCAACAACAACAGATTGTGAAATGGAAACATTGTGACCAAGTTGGCCATCTGAAAGATCACTATTTTGATCTTCATCCATCTGAGCAGTGTCATAAAACCAATCATTCTTCAAACAAATGCTTTAGAAACAAACCTCCTGCAAGAACAAATATTCATCTTGGATGGATCGCTTCTTGGCAATGGGCATCAACAGCCAAGAAGATATTCCAGTCACATGTCAGAACTTGTTCTAGAGTATTGAATAGTCTTGCAGTTGAGTTTTCTCCATCATCTCACCTTGTATCTGACAGGGGGGAAATGATGGTCATCTACAAGCTTCAAGGTCACATCAAGCGAGCCTGAGCCACAACCTGCCACACCAGTTTCAGAGTTATAGCTAGAGACAAAGATGCCCCTAATCATGCCTTCAATTGGTAACTTGGGACACTTCCTCGAGTAGAAGACTCCAGCTTCTTGCTAGTTTCAGAAGAGTTCTAGGAATAGAATTGGGGACACTTCTTCTAGCAGAAGACTTCAACTTCTTGCCAAGTTCGAAAGAGTTCCAGGAATTGCATTAAGCATTCTAGAGTTTTTGGTCATCCTTAAACCATCATAGGTTGAGACTTCCCTTTTCAGGTTGAAGCTCTCCCTTTTATGCGGGGTGAGACCTCCCTTTCATGGTTGAAGGTTTCCCTCTTGAAAACATCAGGAGCACTTCCTATAGCAGAAGACTTGAGCTTCATGCCAGACTTGGAAGAGTTCCAAGAACTAAACTAAGCATTCCAGTGTTGGTGGTCATCCTTAAACCACCACCCTTTACCAACATTTCAGAGAGCACATTCAACCTAGTGCTTCCATGCGTTTTTTGCACATTTTCTATTACAACTCTTTTCTTGGACTCATACATAACCCTTTAGATTAAGGGGGGGGGGATGTTGGACACCTAATCCTCTATGGGTTAGTGTGTAAGCGGAATAAACTAAGGAAGTCCAAGAGACCTTGGGATGTGGGACCCGATGGTCAAACCATGTACTATAAATGTATATGTTTTGTTGAAAAAAAATGTACTCTCATATTTTATCTTTCATACTCTTTCATACAACCAAAAAACCTTAAAATATTTAAAATAATTAATAATAATATAAAGCTAACTCTCAAAATCTAATTTCTTCTCCTTTTCATCCAAGACATACATAAAGCTAAACAACACATTTAACTAAATTTTCCTCATACACAATTATTTTAAATATATCCCATTTACATATCACATTCCTATTATATTAATGACAATGAATAGAATTCAAACACACCATAATGTCTACCTTCCTATTCAAAATGGAATTCAAACACACCATAATCTCTACCTTTAATAATCTCTATACATAAAATATAGGTTCAGTCATCTCAGTCAATACTTTGTTCTTTAGCTGAACAACATCATTATTACATAAAAGCGTTGTATGACATAGTTCATTGTCACAAGATACCATTTTGGAATTTACTATGTTCCGGGATTATATTACTCAACCCATATAAAGATGAAAAATAAATTTAAAAATATATAAATTCCTTACCTATAAAATAAAAAAATAAAAAAATATATAAAATATTGAAAAATCACACTTATATTATGGAGACCATGAAGGCAAAATACACCTATAAAAAATTAAAAAACGGGAAGAGCAAAAGCAAAATGAGTTTATGACAGAATTTCAGTTTGAAGAATGAATATGTGTGATTATTATAACCCAAACCTAATGTGTAAATGAGTTTTAATAATGGGGATTAAGGTAAAATGGAAGAAAGAAAATGATTTTTTTTTTTAATATAGTTGGAAAATTTATTATAATCTAGGTCAAACTAATAGTACGAATAGTCATCACTCACTTTTATCTAAAAAAAAGTTTGTAAAAAGAGGTTGTAATGTTAACCGACAAAATTTTAGTTTGAAGAATGAATGTGTAATTATTATAACCCAAAAAGGTAGGAAAGTGTACTCCACCTCATGATCTTTTTAAAATAGATTTTATTTTTTTATACTAGAATAATATAGTATAAAATAAAGTGTAAATAATATAGTATAAAATAAAGTGTAAATGAGTCTTTACCATAAGGATTGAGGTAACATGGTAGAGAGAGGATAAACATTTTTTACAGTGTTTTTATAAAATGTAGCATGGCTCATAAATGTTATTTAAATAACATGGCATTTAAATAAAACCATGTTATGCTAGTGGTTCGTAAGGGGTAGGATGGGTAGGATTTTACTTTTCCGAGATACTTCTGGGTCTTGAGTGGCATAGAAGGATGGGTAGGATTTGACTCTTCCTAGATAGTTTTGGGTCTTGAGTGGCATAGAAGGATGGGTAGGATTTCACTCTTCCGAGATACTTTTGGGTCTTGAGTGGCATGGATCTATAACCGAGTAGGATTTCACTCCTTCAAGATACCTTTAGGTATTGGGTAGGATTTCATTCCTTCCAGATACCTCTGGGTCTTGAAAGGCATAGATTTATAAAGCGTTGGATTTCACTCCTTCAAAATACCTCTAGATGTTAAGCCATTATCATGTGAATATACATGTGGCCAACTCACTTAAACAAAAAACAATTTTAAAACAACTTAGAAAAAAGATAAACGGGCATGGGCATGGTGTATATATATCTATATTTCGTATCATGGGATATCTATAATATGTGTATATATATATGTCTTTATGAGTAAGGGTGATGTATGGACGTACCTGTGGTGGTGTTGTTTTAGCCAATAGGAAATCCCTTATTGCCCTTTTTCTGATTCGGCAGAAAGGGCGAACCAGAAGTGTACACATGGCAGGGAGGTGTGGGACCCATGGGTGGTCCTTTGGAGGCAACATCTCGAGATATCACAAGATCCTGTACCGGACGGTCAGGATCCCTTGTGCCATACCTATCGGACGGGTCACGGCCACTGCACCCACACTGCCACGGAGGCCGTACATCAACTTGACCGTCCGTCACTGAGCAGGGGGTCAGGGTCGGTCAAAAGAGTCGAGCCCTCTATGTCTCTCGGTTAATGCATCCTGTCGCTACGCGCCGGTCGTTTTGACAACCCCGCTGTCGGATTCCCTTTTTTGTAAATCCATTCCTTCTCTTTATATTCACCCGCTTCTCAATCATAAATCCCCCCTTCCTCCTGCTACTCCCTTGGCTCTGCTGCATTTTTTCAGTGATCGCCATGCTTGATTTCTCGCCCTTTTTGCAGCAGTGAAGATTGCGGGTTAACGCAGGATTCCAGCGCTGGAAACATCGCCTGTAAATTGGAATTTTTCTGATTGTATCATCGCCTAAGGTGTAATATTTTTCAAATCGCGTAATTGAAAATTTTAGATCGTCCAGGTTTTCATTTAATTGGGATTCGTTTTGTTTTTGCGAAAATTTCACGCAGGTTAAAGATGGGACGCCGAGGCAAGAAAAAATCATCTGCTTCTGCCCCTGCTGCTGGTTCGGAGCAGGAAGGAGGAAGCGAGAGGACTGCTGACACTTCCCTGCAAGCGCAACCAAGAAAGCGAGGAAGGCCTAAAAAAATTGTGGTGGAGAAAGCCCTAGAAACCCTACAAACCCTAGAAGGCGAAGAAGAAGAGGAGGAGGAGGAGGAGAAGAGTAAATCGCCTAAAGAATTGTTTGGGGAATCTTCGTCAGTGCGAGCAGAAAAGGGAAAAGGAGGAGACGATGACGAGGATGTTGTTTACTCCAAAACGAAGCCCAAGGTAGTGAAAAGAGAAGGAACGAGCAGGCGTAAGAGCGAGCCTCGCAGAGCTGCCGAGTAATAATTATATATATAAATAGATGTGCATAAAAGGAAAAGAAAGAGATTGCTTGCTTCCTTTTTTCAAATGTAGTTGCTCTGGAAGCTGTGGACAGCACCTACTGTCATGTGATATACTTGTCATTTTTCCAATTATGCCAGCCAGCCAGCCATTAATTGTAGTTCACTTTCAGAATTTTTAATAGAAAAAGCACTTAGTGCATCACAGTCACAGACACTGCTTTGATTAATTCTGCTGCTGCTGCAGCAGTCCTGACATTTGTTTGGTACTTGTATAATTTCTATAAGAATCACTCTGGCTCTGTGAATGAAATGCATTTACTGGAACTATGGATTTATTTAGTTTGTACTTTCATATATGTTACTCAAATCCTAAGTGATTGATTGCCATTTTTTGGGGTAACTGTGTACCATTCTTTTTATTAATTCAAGCCAGTGCTATTGCCATCAAGAAAGTCAAGTCAAGCGCCATTTACGTTACATGGCTTTGAGAACAGGGTACGGTTCGCTAAGGGCGAGATTTTTCTAAATTTGCAACAAGATTAGACCCCTGCGTTCTGTTTTTTTTAAATGAATAGTTTGTCTATAAGTAGCCAGCCATTCCCAGCCCACTTGGTCCTACTTTGGTCGTCACGTGATAAATTATAAATGCGTCGGCCTGTAAAACAGACACAGAGATTGCAAATTTGCAACATTGCCCTCTGGATGATATGATTTGCATGCATTCAAGCCTGAGGTTTTGCAGGCATTGGGGCCAGATGTTTGACGGTTGGTCGAGTGTAGGGTAACAAATAAACATAAAGTGCACCTGCATCACTATCTTCAATTCCATGATTGATACAGTCACACCTTTACCATATAATAATAATGCTTGTACAACTCAACTCATTAGACCTCATCATCATTTCTTCAAAATTTCTTCCTTTCTCCTTCACGTATAGTATGAACACTTTTTCTTAAAAAAAAGTCTTTTCTTCACCTTCTCATGCAATTATTATTATTTTTGACTTCTTCGCTCCTCATATTTTCAAATCTAAGATAATTTGGCATAGTTTTATATTTGTTTTTTCTTGTTTTTATTGAGGTATAAGATGTCTATAAAGGTTGTTTTTTAAAGTAGATACAATGTCACATAAAATATATATATAAATAAACACACACCTGAAATATTACTTTTTCCATACACAGTTTACTAAACTTAAAAGTCATAAAGTAAGAAGATTACATTTCTAAAGATTACTTTTTTTTTAATCTTTGAAGCATAAAAAGTATTTGGCGGAGGGAAAAAATTGTTAATATAAAAATTATATGGTAAAGTGTTGAATTTTTGAAGTAAAAAAAGTATTTGACAAAAAAAATATAAAAAAATTATTATTATAAAAAGTATATGGTAAAGTGTTGAATATTTGAAGTCTAAAAAGTGTCATATGGAGAAAATATAAGAAAATTGTTACTATAAAAAGTACATGGTAAAGTGTTGAATATTTGAAGTATAAAAAGTACTTTATAGAGAAAATATAAAAAGTATATGGTAAAGTGTTGAATATTTGAAGTCTAAAAAGTGTCCTATAGAGAAAATATAAGAAAATTGTTACTATAAAAAGTACATGGTAAAGTGTTGAATATTTGAAGTATAAAAGTACTTATAGAGAAATATAAAAAAATGTTATATACACAGTGCATGGTAAGAAAACATAAAGTATTTGTTAGAAGATTTTTGATTACTCATATGAAATGTAGAGTTTTTTTATTATTATATATTAAATTCTTATTTTTAAAGTTTAATTTTAAAGAAACTATATTAAAATTATATATATATATATATTAAAAAATAGATGCATGAAGTTTGTAACTTTTCTTATGTGTAAGTAGTAGAAGTTTTTTTCAATAAGAGGTCTTAATTAAAACTCACATTATTTGAAATAAAAAATATATATAGATTGTCAAATCACATTTAATTTGGTCTACATTAACCTTTAACATTGATGAATTTTTTTGGTGTCTTATGGGAGTTTCGCACCTTGGCTTCCTTGTAGAACAAAACTTCTAATGGCACTAGTGGAGTTCTACTTTATAAGTAGAGTGCAGATCTATTCTGAATGTCTAACTTTGAACTAATATTTTGAGTAGGAAAATGTGTTAATTTTGAGATTTTTCTTTTGACATTTCAATCCCAATGTAGGGATCATATTTAGGGTTTTTTTATCACTAATCAATTACACTACAACACCATAAATCAAATAACATACACATATGAGACATTTATGTGGAAACCCATAAAGTGAGAAAATGACAAATCCTTTTTTGGTTCTTAATGCAAATGCAAACTCCAAGTTGTTACATCAAAATTACTTGCACCAACTAGAAGGTGATACCCATCCCCTGACTTGCAAGCATCCACTTGCTGGAAACACCAACTCCCGTGCACCAACCCCCTGATCTTTATAGGGACTAACCTGAAGGAAGCACCTACTCCCTGATATGCACGCACCAATTTGCTTTGCCTAACAAATCCCTCTTTCATCCATTTTCAAACCTAGAACTGCAGACTTTGTTCCCTTTAGTCTTTTAAATTATTTCTGCTGCACTTACTGCTTCAACTCTTAGACAGCTAGATATTCTATTGCAATACATACATGCTTAGACCAAGAATTCAAATATCCTCTGTTCTCTGCAATTCTTTTGCTCAACATTTCATTGCTACTCATTGAATTATTCTCTCTCTCTCTCATATGCGTAGGTCCACATTAATACACTCATGTTGTTCACACACATTGGCTCTCTGTTGCTCGCACATCACATAATGATTTCATTTTTTTTTTTTAATTCATATGTCTCACTACCCAATCTCCTACATTCCCAACACTCTTAATTCCTCATTAGAACATCTAACCAACTTGTGTTGTTTTCTTCTTTTATAGGTTTGGCCCTTCAATTACCATGGACATAAGTCCATAATATTTACCCATGGAAATCCTCCTTTCACTGTATTAGTAGATCACATCTATTTACTTATGAGCTCATCAATGGTGCATAAATTTTATAGCTCCTTTTTTTTTTATGTTTGTCTTCATATATCGATTGGCCTGAACCTAGACCTAAACTTCATAAGCACTTATCGGTATGTTGTATTGCCAACCTTTTCTCCATGCACAACCACAACTCGATAGTTGATGATTGATAGGCCCCCTGAACACTTACTCCTTATAACCTAATATAATCGAGGGTTGTGACCAAGGGCTGCTTCTTCATCGGCTCACTGCATCATCGTTCATCGGTCTTTGTTGCTCTCAGTGCCAATGGCCTATAGGCCACTTGGGTGCTTAATCTACTAGCACCTACGACAGGGGGTTGTGACCACTACTTCGTCGCTTGTTGCTCACAACTTGCAAACCAGTGCACAATTATGATATCCTAGTAGTTGATAAACAGGACCGTCATTTGATGGTGTTGCACTTTAATAGGAAATTCTTTGTCTACTGCCTCACCACTCACTTCTTTACTGTTGGACGATGTTCAAAATGCTTGTTTCCTTGCCAATGGGTAGTGGGCAGTGGTTAATGGCCCCACATTTGTAAAAACACGATAAATCCCCAAATCATATAACATTGAAAATTCTTGAAAAAAGAATCCCTAGCATAGATCCCGAGGCATCCAAAGCTACTACATCAAGTCCACGTGTACCAATCACCATGTGCTACATGTCATCCACATCATCTTGTATGACCACTCAAGAGCTTGCCAAATGTTCCTTGTTGATGTGTACCTACCACATGTCACTCACCAATAGTCCATTTCGTGGTCCAAAAATGTTGAATCCACCTACCATGTGTCACTCTCACAGTTGCCACATCATCATTGTCACTTGTCATGCCACATTGCTTCCACATAACTTCCATGTCACTCTTTGCCACTTGTCGTGCCACATCACTACCACATGTCACTCAGAAAAGGTCCACTTGGGCACCTAAAAAGGCGAAATCCACTTGCCACATGTCCTCACCACAAGATGCCACATCATCACCATACATATCACCGCCATGTGTCATCATCTCACTAGGCCATGCTATTGACCTACCACATCTGTGCCACCTAGAACTTCAAAAATCATGCCAATTCTTGTTGCTTGCCACTTGGCAGTGCCACTTATCACCTTGAAAATTGTGCCAAGGCTTGCTCCTCGCCACCTCGATGTTGTGTTCTTTGTGTGCACATCGTTAGGTCCTATTGATTTGATAAGCACCTTGGTGCCTAGGCCAAGCACCCTATGACCATGGGCTTTGTCACCCCATTGCCTGCCACTCACCACTTGCCACCTATTATTGTTGTTTGTGCATTGCAAGGACTAGGTAGTCCAATAAGTACCTGAGTGCTTTAGCCCAACTCCTTGTTGTTAGGATATTCCGACACATAGGAATAGTTAAGTATAACTTGGTCTCGTATAGAGTTAGGTAAAGTGCGTTTCTTTACTATGTACATTTGTAACTTACAATCCGACGGTCACGATATGTAGTGATCCGACGGTTCATTCTCTCCTCGGTATTACCGACACTTGATCCGTGGCTTGACAGCTGATTGGTCCATGAATTCTATTTAAAGCGCATGGAGGGTCATTTGTAGGTTAACCGTGCATGAGAGAAGCTTATGTAAATTTTCATTCTTTTATTAATAAATTGCCTGTAGTGGCCACATTGGCACAGGCCGTGGACTGTTTCCCTCTTTGAGGGTTTTAACCACGTCAAAATACTGGTGTATTGATCTGTGATCTATTTGTGAGCGGTGTCTTTTGGTGTTCTGTTTGAGGAACTTACCCTGTAAATTCCTATATGGTATCAGAGCTATTTGAGGGTCGCGTCCGTTATTGATCCAAATATGAAGTCGGTAGAACTGCATGCGACTACCATCTCCTAGATCTGTTGTTTCTGACTGCTTTCGGGCCGAGAGGATTGCTCTGTTGTGTTGGGAGCATCTATTCCAGTGAGGAACCCCTTTCGTTTCACGCGAAAAGGTTTCCGGTAACCCTAGCTGCGTCATTTTTTAGATCCGGAGGTATACAGTGTTTATTTGCAGTTTACTGTTATTTTCTCTCTGTTTATTTCGATTTCGGTTTATTTAGCTCTTTTTATCACTGGATATATACCTTTCATTTATGCGTATGCTCTTTGCCCTGCGACTCTGTGCGATCTGGGCAAATTAGAAACAGAAAGGAAGGATTTTTCTCATGCGTATGCTCTTTTCCCTGCACCTTAGTGTGATCTCGGAAAATCAGAAACATTGAGGAAAATATTTAGTTTCCAGGTAAAGCTAAATTTAAGCTGTAAGGCTTGTTTTTTTTACATGTCCGTGTTGGGTTTTGTGTTTTTGTTTTGTAGGGAGAAAAAGAGCTTTCTCAAGAAAGCACGCAATCCAAAGCATTCGTGACTAAAAGAAAACAAAGCCCCCCCCTCTCTCTCTCAAATCTCCTTTTTATTGAAAAAGGAGCGTTTTTTTTCATTTCTGCACATTCCCGCACTTTGCCGACACCCTCATCAACTTTTTTTAAAAAGGTCATAACTTCTTCATCCGTAAGCCGTTTTCAGAGCCGTTTTTTTTAACCAGCCTAATTTTTCGAGCTCTTTCCATTGGAACACTTAGTTTTAGCATAAATAGCTTCAGTTTCTGTCAAAATGGAAAGTTCATGCCAAGTTATCCCTGACAGCACCAACTACTTCCAATGGTGGTCCTACATTGTGGATTTACTTACAAGTAAAGGTCTTTACCGAATAGCCACAGGCCAAGAAACCAAGCCAAAAGATGAAGAGAAAGCAGCCAAATGGGAAAATAGGTAAGATCAAGCACGTGGGTTGATAGGGATGT